>CANTUT010001944.1:5000-277185 GCA_947687605.1 Reutealis trisperma | reverse complement strand
ATTATCATTTGAAATGGTTATTTTTACGATTTTGATCACTTTAATGAATACATTATGAATGTTATTATAGTATGAGATTGATAATTGAATATGAATTACAAATGAGTATTGATTAAGTATACATGATAATAAGGCTTGTTACACATTATAGATGTGTATGCTTTTATGGGCTATGATATGGGGAGTGTTATTGCCATGAGATTGTGTAGTATAGTGTAGTGTCTTAAGGGGTTCTATGGGTTTAGATGATGTTATATATGTTTATTCCTTAGGACCATCATATCTCAAAGGGCGGGATGTGACATATGTCCCTTTCATTGCCCAAAGAAAGTCCAATCTCTAAAAGCCAAGCCCCTTAGCAAAACATAATAAATTCAACCCTCTAAACTTATACAAGTCCTTATATAATAGGCATACATACATACATACATACATACATAAATACATACATACATACATACATACATACATATATATATATATATATGTATATATATATATATATATATATATATATATATATATATATATATATATATATATATAATGAATTTATGTTTGTATGTATGTATATATATATATATATATATATATATATATATATATATATATATATATATATATATATATATATATATATATATATATATATATATATATATATATATATATATATATATATATTCACTTATATTTACTCTTGTTAGCTGTCATATTATATTAGGATATCATTGCTCATTGAGTTTATCTCACTCCATTGAGATTTATGTGTGTGTGTGTGTGTGTATCACTTATATTTACTCTTGTTAGCCAGTATGTTATATTACGATACCATTGGTCACTGAGTTTATCTCACCCCTTAGATGTTTTTGTTTTTTAGGAGATCTAGAAGGTCCAATAAGTTTAGCCTCTTAACCGACTTTCCTTCAACTGGGAGATTACTCTGCTCTTTGATGATAGATTTTGTTTATGGCGACTTATACTTTTAAACACTACTTAGTGCTCTATGGGTCATTTTGTTACTGTCTTGTTATTGGAATATTATCATTTGAAATGCTTATTTTTACGATTTTGATCACTTTAATGAATACATTATGAATGTTATTATAGTATGAGATTGATAATTGAATATGAATTACAAATGAGTATTGATTAAGTATACATGATAATAAGGCTTGTTACACATTATAGATGTGTATGCTTTTATGGGCTATGATATGGGGAGTGTTATTGCCATGAGATTGTGTAGTATAGTGTAGTGTCTTAAGGGGTTCTATGGGTTTAGATGATGTTATATATGTTTATTCCTTAGGACCATCATATCTCAAAGGGCGGGATGTGACATATGTCCCTTTCATTGCCCAAAGAACGTCCAATCTCTAAAAGCCAAGCCCCTTAGCAAAACATAATAAATTCAACCCTCCAAACTTATACAAGTCCTTATATAATAGGCATACATACATACATACATACATACATAAATACATACATACATACATATATATATATATATATATATATATATATATATATATATATATATATATATATTCACTTATATTTACTCTTGTTAGCTGTCATATTATATTAGGATATCATTGCTCATTGAGTTTATCTCACTCCATTGAGATTTATGTGTGTGTGTGTGTGTGTATCACTTATATTTACTCTTGTTAGCCAGTATGTTATATTACGATACCATTGGTCACTGAGTTTATCTCACCCCTTAGATGTTTTTGTTTTTTAGGAGATCTAGAAGGTCCAATAAGTTTAGCCTCTTAACCGACTTTCCTTCAACTGGGAGATTACTCTGCTCTTTGATGATAGATTTTGTTTATGGCGACTTATACTTTTAAACACTACTTAGTGCTCTATGGGTCATTTTGTTACTGTCTTGTTATTGGAATATTATCATTTGAAATGATTATTTTTACGATTTTGATCACTTTAATGAATACATTATGAATGTTATTATAGTATGAGATTGATAATTGAATATGAATTACAAATGAGTATTGATTAAGTATACATGATAATAAGGCTTGTTACACATTATAGATGTGTATGCTTTTATGGGCTATGATATGGGGAGTGTTATTGCCATGAGATTGTGTAGTATAGTGTAGTGTCTTAAGGGGTTCTATGGGTTTAGATGATGTTATATATGTTTATTCCTTAGGACCATCATATCTCAAAGGGCGGGATGTGACATATGTCCCTTTCATTGCCCAAAGAAAGTCCAATCTCTAAAAGCCAAGCCCCTTAGCAAAACATAATAAATTCAACCCTCTAAACTTATACAAGTCCTTATATAATAGGCCCCCTAATTATTTGTTCGCCCTTAAAGCCCTAATCCCTTTATGAAACCTAAAACTAAACTTTTCAAAAGTCCAAGCCATCTTCAGATTATCTAAGCAACTAAAGCATCCATTTAGACTAAAGCCTATTGTCATATTCTCATCATGAACAAAACCTAGATATTTTTACCTTGTTTCAAAGGACCTATAAGGCCATATGGAGTGAACAATAAATCCCAATCATCTGTGGTAACCTATAAATCCTCTTATAGCCATAAGCGCCTAAAATTGAATTTGAAGTTAACCATTGACATCCCCATTACCAAAACCAATCCTTCCTCTAAAGTCTTGGGAAGCCTAAATAGATAAATTCCCTTTTGAACATGAAATAATCCATCTACCTGCTAAATCCATTACAAACCAACCTAGCTATCCCATTACCATGCCAAGCCTCAATACATGTCAAATAACCAAATTGTTGTCCCTAAAAAATGGGGCATCTTCTTAAAATCACCTTTACATATAACTAATCATTGGTTCAAGGTATCTAGTTTGCATAAACACCCTTCTACTTAATGTATAGACTACCCATCATGGTCATCACTCAAAAATATCACAGATTTGTTAAGCCTTCCTAGGATAGCCTTAAGAGCCTACCAAAATTTTTTTAGGCCTTTCTAAGATAGCCTTAAGAACACACTAAAGAATCATTTAGCAACCTATAGGCCATTTTGTTCTAAGATCACAATTATAAGTTGGCATCGCATGCAATTCATAACATACAAAGAACAAACTCATGATCCACCCTTTTATAGAGAACAAACTCATGAATCCACCCTTTTACATCTATACATTATCCATTACATACATCATCACAAAACATCTATAGTGTAGAAATTAAAAAAAAAAGTTCATGAGCCCTAAAACATGCATACACAAACATACATAATCTATACACTAACATCTATACATATACCATCATTCGCAGTTATACATTATCATGCATATGCCAAGCTAATGGCCTCTCCTACTTTTCATCTACCAAATGTCATCTACCAGGCAATATCAAGTTGCATAAAAAAAATAGAGATAGTCATCTCCATCCAATAGATAGTCACCCTCTATTTGATGGACCACCCTATGTGTTTGCTGAGCATAATCTAAGATAGAATGCATGAGAAAGCAAAAATTATTTTTATTAAGGACCATTTTTTAAAGTAAAAGGAAGATCCCATCAGGGGGCGTCACCTTCATTTTCATCAAAGATCATTTTTGAAAGTAAAAGGAAGATCGCATAAAGGGCATACCCTCTAAATCATTATTTTTGGTCAATTGATAACAATTCATATTTAAAATAGTTGAGTTGCCTTTATTCTTTGTCAAAGACATCACCTTCAAAATCATCAAGTCATCTTTAAAGTTACCTTCTTAGCTGAAGTAGTTAAATGACCTTTACCTCTCATCAGTGGCACGTAAGTCAAATGCTCATTACATCAAATCAAACAACCTTGCACCATCAAATTGAAGGGCAATCCTACAAAATCTAAACAATGAAATGTGACTTCCCAAGTCCCTTTAATCTTAGCAAAGTCCCATTAGGCCTTCCAAAAGGGCCAACCTTTCACCTTCAAAAGCTGAAATTCCTTAACAAAAATCATAATCAATCATATCTCATGAATCATCCTTTAAGCTCAAGTTCCTTAGCACAACTAAAATTAGTCATGTTTCATAAATCATCTTTTAAGCCTAAGTTCCGTGGCACAATCAAAATCAATCATGTTTCATAAATCCTTTAGGCCTTTGTTCCTTAGTAAAATAAAAATAAATCATCCTTGAAGCTTGAGCAACTAAAACTAAAGAAAACCCTTCTATCCAAGCTAGAATCAATGAACCCAAACCCATTTGTTATCAAAGTGACCAAATCACCTTCCTTTTAAGTCATTGCCCCTAGAAGTGGGGCTTCTCCTAAAAACCTCAAATTTAACATCTTCTAAAACCAACTGCTACCTCCTTGAAGCTAAATGATACCTCTCCAAATATGATCGATACCTTTCAAAATGATTACCCCTCCTTAGTGCCATAGTGGCATTTTTATTTATAAACAATCCCAAGGTAGCATTTAGACTTATATTTTGCATCAATAAGATAACCTTTACATGAAACAAGGTCCTTCAAATGATCTTTGCATAAAGAAAGGTTTCCTTTCAAGTAACTATTAACCTACGCATAGAGCTAGGTCTCCTCCGAGCAAATAAACCATATTTCACCTAATTATGACTACAATACCTTTACCCAACCCTAACCATGGTAACAATCTTTCACTCAATTCTGACCACGGCAACCAACTTTCACCTGATCCTGACTATAGTAACCATCTTTTTAACCAAACTTAATTGTGATGAACAACTTTCACCTAATCTTACCATAGCCATCTAGGTTCACGCTCATCAAAATAACTTAAGAGACAGGCAATTCTAGCGACAATCATGAAAAATCTTCTAAAGGTACATATATCATCTTCCTTTCCTAATCAATCCATCCATAAACATCTAGAAATGATCATCTGATATCCTTATGGTTCTCTATCTTGCCTCTTTTAATAAAATCATTTCACTCATAAATGTCTAAAAATGATCACCTAGGTATCCCTATGGTTCCTTTCCTATCTCTCCTTATCAATCATGTTCTCCACACAGAAACGTCTAAATTCTCATTTAGATGTCAATCTCATTCCCTTTTCCATCCTTATTCATCTTAAAGTTAACTATATCCTTCACCTAGAAATATCCAAATAGTGACATCACTCAGATTCCTTTTTTTTCCACTCTTTTTATCCAAAATTTGTGTAAATCATTCATCCAAAAAACTCTAATATAGACATCCCTCTGGTTCCTTCCCCTGCCTTTTCATCTAAGTCAATTATATCCATTAATTCATCCAAAAATATCTAGCCACTAGCCTAGATATCCCTTTAGTTCCTTCTTCTACTTTCATTTATCAGCCAGTTTTTAACATAAATGCCTAAAGATGATCAACTAGACATTCGTGTAGTCCATTCTCTTATCTATTTATCAAAGTTAGTCGCATTCTCCACTTATAAATATATACGAACAATTGCTTAAACATCCATATGGTTCTCTTTTTCATCTTCCTTTTTGACCATATCTCTCACCCAAACATGACCAAGTACTAACCTAAACATCACTTTGGTACTATCCCTTCTCTCGGATTTAATATCATCAAAACTATCTTACAAACAAGATAATTCTGCTGAAAGGGGTAACTATGAACCCTCAATTTTTCACTCTCATGATGTGGCTATAGCTTGATAATGTGAACTGTTAATTTTTCATCCTCCAATGTGTATTAAACCTTAGAAGCACCTAGACTTAGAAAATAGAGCCCAGAAATCGAGACCCATCCTTTTGACCTTTGAACTATCTTTAGATCATTTGAAATTAAATAGGAGCATAATGCAATTGGAATAGCGAAAAAGGAGTTGAAAAGGGCAAAATGGGTCAAAATCGCAAAGTTAGGCTTGACTGTATGTACTACGGTTGACATGGGGCCACCTACAGTTGCCATAAGAAGTTTTGCGGCTACGTCAAGTGACCCTACAATGCCACAAGGCTGCCACATGGCAGCAAACATGATTTTCTAATGAATTTCCTTATTTTTCCTATTTTCCTTTAATTTTTGCACCAAAATCCCACATTACAACTTCATAAACTCCCTCTCCAACCTTTCTACTATAAATATAGGCCCCCTCAATATTTGCTACACTTAGACTTACTGGATCAACCACAACCTCAAAGCAAGCAATCTTTTTAGCTTGTTCTGTAGAGGAACGAGCTCCCTAGTATAAAATTTTCTTTTATTTTATGTTTGTTTTTACTTTGCTATTGCTCCTTGCTTTGCAGAGCAAGTTGGGTTATGACTTTCTGAGCCAACCCTTTAAGTCAAAAGCTTTATGCTGTCTAAAGCAAGCTTTCACCTTCCATTCAAGGCAAGTCTGCCTCGGCCGAGGCAAGACTCTTCCATCTCAAAGTTATGCAAGTGCAAGGTAAACATCTTTACCTTTTCCTTTTCATTTTTATTATTTATTTTTCCCTCATTGGGATTCTCTTCTCTCCTTTGGGCTTCTTGTGTAATTCTTGTTCTTCTACTCCCTCACTCTTTGATTAATTAATTAATTAATTTGTTTCATTTAAGTTAATTAGTTAATAAATCTAAATTTTAATTAATTCAACTTGATTATCAATTAAAATTAATTAATTAATTCAAACCTTCTCTTATTCAATCAATTGAAACATAATAAAAGGCTAGACCAAACAAACCCCTTCATAAGAAGGGAGAACTGTATGGATTTTGATTCTAATTCAAAGGGATAAGCAGACATGTTTGGTTCAAGTAACAAATCTAATTAAAATAAACCAACTTCTCTCCATCATCTTCTTTGCTTTAATATAATTTCTATTAGTTTATTACACTGGTTTTATTAGGATTTAATTTGTAAAATGTATGACTTTTATTGAACACATAAGAGTTAAAGGTGGTACGTAATACCCAAGGTTTCCCTGACCTATTAGAGTCAATAATGTTGACACTATAATGTTCATCTACTATACCATTCAAGGCCTTTCTAGCATATTAAGAATTATAAGAATACTGTCAGAAGTAATTTTAAATGAATAATGTGACAATGATTAAAGAATGTAATTAATTTTGATAAGCACTTTTTAGATAAAATGAAAGTCAAACCAAGTTTGACCTAATGTGACTATGTTAATAATTTATTTGAAATATGAATCTAAAGTGCTAGTGAATGGGCATTAACATATCCTAAGTCATTAGGAAATAATAATAGTGACATGAGAAATTGATTTCAATCAAAGTTATAATGTTACAAGAGAAGTCAAACTTAGTTTGACCTAATGAGTTACATAATATACATACCTGAACAATGCTATTAAAGGGCTAGTAAATGTGTATTATAATGTGTATAGAATTTATCTAGCAACGTCTAGAGTATGTATTGATATTAGAAGGTAGGAATAAGTATACTAAAGTGAAAGAAATGAAATGAAAAATGAATTAAGTTACCTAGTTTGAAATGTGCATATATGGATTTATTATTGGGCTTTTAGACTCCATGCCCCAAGCCCATTGGATGGCCTGCCCATAATGCCCAAGAATAGATGAACTTACACTTAACTAGAGTTAAAAATAGCTAACTAATGGTTAGATGGGTGTAAGATGAGCTAGCCACCAAAATTGACTAAGTCAAATCCTTAAACAACTTAAATTTTCATCCTTCCTACATAAAAGTATAGGCACATTTTTAGCATCTCAACACAATATGATGACTATCACCAAATTAGATGAAATCCTAGCCATCCAAATGAATTAAATCATAGCCATCCATTGTGATTAAATCCTAAACATAAGAGTAAGCTTGATTAAAACCTCACCATTCAACCTATCATATATATATATATATATATATATATATATATATATATATATATATATATATATATATATATATATATATATATATATATATATATATATATATATATATATATATATATATATATATATATATATATGTATGTATATATATGTACAAATTTATGTTATGAACATCATTTGCTAATCTCTACATATATATATATATATATATATATATATATATATATATATATATATATGTATGTATGTACAAATTTATGTTATGAACATCATTTGCTAATCTCTACATCAAAAGTTCACAACAACCAAAAGCAAATCCTCTCCATACCAACATCAACAAAAAAATTTAACAAATCAAAGTTACCAAAGGTAAGAAATCATAATCATCTTCTTTAGTCATTGTACTAAACATGATTTGGGTACTATAGTTGTAAAAATCTTCCTTTTCTTTTATATATAGAATTCGGCCAACATAAGAAAGTGGCAAGAAAGTGTTCTAAATTTTACTTGAAGGTATATAATGCTATTTTAGATGGAGAAAGATGATGCAAAAGTGTCAAAATGAATTTTGAAAACTTGATTTAAGACTTAAAAGTCTTAGTAGCATGAATTTAGTTTAAAAGAGAACTTGGTGTTCTAATGCTAGATATTGGTAATTAAATTATCACATAGGTTTTATGTTATGTTAATTTCATATTTCTATAATTAATTTGAAGATTTAATGAGAAATTATAAGTTTTCCCCAAATTTGATGTAAGTAGGACAAGTTAGGGTTCTTATGAATAAGAGTGAACCAATCCAAAATAATTAGAAGGAATTGATTGTCTAAGTGTTAATCTGATGAATCTATAATTAATTTGAAGATTTGATGATGAATCAATGGTTTTCCCTAAATTTTAGGGTTTATGGACAAATTGGGGATTTTTAGAATTGAACTTGAATTCATAAAATTGAAGGTGGAATTAAGCTTAAGAATTGTGTAACATGATTTGTATAATGTTAATTTCAAAATTCAATTGATAGAAATAATTTTCCCCAAATTTAATGAATTAGGTTCATTTATGGAATTGGAATGTGAAAGTAGAATTAATCCCACTGAATATTGGAAATTGTTTAAATTGATTCTAATTAGGTAATATGAAGTTAAAAGAGGAAATTGGGAGGAAAGGAATTATCTTTCCCTAAGTGAATATATTTGGCCATTGGAAAACAACTAAGGAAAAGTGTTACAATTAATAACAAGTATATGTATAATGTATCTTGACCTTAAAAATAATAAGTTAGTACTACAATGAATAAGATAAAAGTGTTAACAAGTTAAGATAAATTTAAACTAATGACATAACAAAAAAGTGACATAACAAAGAAGTGATTAATATGTAATTGAAATGCAAATGTGTATAATATAAAGACAAGGACAAGGACATTGTCTAAGAGTGCGAGGAGCACCACTAGCATCAAAGTTAAACATAAATAGGAGCAAAGGAGTCCAAAGTGAATACTTAATAATATAATACAATATGTGCCACATTCTATGAACAATTGTTGATCAAAGCATCCTTATTTGAATACTCCAATTCCATGTTGATCATGAATTACCTATTGAATATCGAGCCATTGCATATGATGTCTCTTTCTGGCATTTGGCCATTGCAAGTCCTTTCATATTGATTTCAAAATATGACCATTGATGAGAACTATTCCTGTATTGGCATATTTTCCATTGAATTCCCTATTGTCAATTCCAAATGAATTTTCTATTGATGCCTATTGATAGGCATAAATATCCTTCTGATATGGGGAAATACATTGGATATTGTGCACTTGGTATAAGCCTGCGGTTATGACAAAAGTACCACCTCTAATAGGGGGAACGCCTAACCATAAGAACTTATCAGTCTTGCGTAATGTGATGCATGCAAGTGAGTAAGGTTTAGGCAGCCACTCTTTAGTTCATCTGTGTGTGAAGCATTAAGCTTCCAAGAGATTACTATTTCTGCTAAAGATATTGTTTCTATCTTAATGAGAAATTAATCCATGAGGACAATTTTGATTAACATCGCTCCATTGCCATAATGAGCCCATCTTGATAATGATCCCTATACTCACTATATATTGTATTATTATGTACTCACTGTGCTTTATCTCATTCCTTAGATATTTAAATTTTTTAGGTCAGATTGATGAGTTAGCAAGGTAAATTCTAAGCCTTATCCTTTCACTTGGAAGTTGCTCTGCTAATTTCAAGTGTTGTAAATCTTGGTTATATGATTATGAAGATCATTTTTTAAGAGCTCCATGGTATTTACAGGCTTAATACTAAAATGTATTGTGTTAGAGAGTATTGTAAATAAATAGTACTTATTATTATTATTATTTTATATATATATATATATATATATATATATATATATATATATATATATGATAGTAAGTAAAAATATATAAATAGTACTTATTAATACTTAAGAATGATGTTCTAATCAATGGTTATGAAATAACATTTAGGTGTATTGGCTAAATGAAGGGACTAAGTAATAATTAATATGGCAAAGGATAATTGGGTTTTGATCTTGGGACAACATATAATATGGAATATGTAAAATATTAAGATTGATGGGGTTCTATAGGTTTAGGTGACCTTATGTCTCCCTAAACTCTAGGACGATCACAACTTAATAAGTAACTTGTGACACGGTATCCCCTAATTTTGTTTTTTATTATAATTTTAACTTAACTATTCTTTTTTTAGTTTCTTTTTTGTTTTATTTATCTTATAAATGAATTGTCATGCACCAAAATAAATTTTACATACATTAATCATGAAGCTTATTTTTAAGTCAAAGCTAAATAAAGTGCCAAACTAACTTTGTCAAAATGAAATAAAAACCTAGTTCTTGAATCCCCTTTGGTTTAGAGACCAATGCACTTTTTCCTTTCAGATATAAGTTGGAGTCAAATGAGATTTTTCCTTAGCTTTTTCCTAATAAAATAAAATTAAGGTGGCAAAATCAATCAATCTAAGCTTGAGGGGTTCACCATGAGCCTTCTCCTTAAATGAGCATTTTCATTCCTTTTTAGCAAATCGAAATGGTGCTTAGGCCACAGCTGGCAACTCCACTAGGGACAAACTTTCTTTTTAATAAAAGAAAAAAATAAGAGGACTAATAATTGGTTAAAAAAAAGTTTACCGTTTAACATAGTTGTGACTTTCATGCATCATTTGCATAGGCTCTTAGCTTCCAAGCCTAGTTCTAAGAAAATAATCAATAATGAGAAGCACTGAGTGGGTAACCCTTCTTAGGTCTATTCGCTGATAGTGAAATCATCCATCCTGTGATGAATCCTTTAATCCTTTCAAAGGTGTAATGAGCAGTATGTACTATTGAACCTTGTGAGCCTTCTTGACTCACATTCAATTAGATATATCATTACACTAGTGTGACGAGTACCCTATCTAAAGCTATCCTTACCTTTTCATATAATGAACCTAGAACCTGACTTTAGATTATATGTACCATTAGCGAAGCCTTTATATTTGCATTCTCATGAAATATTTTTCCATATCATACATTTAATGTATAAAAAAAAATGCATTCATTTCGAGTCTAGGCTATCCCTTGAACTAAAGAAGGGTCATACACTCTCACCTCTATCCAAACACCTTCACCCTATAAATCTTAAGCACATTAAAACTCTACGCCTAAATACCCCTCCTAAATGAACATCTCAACCAGCTTAAACCTTAAACCTTCAAGCCATAATGCCATTACTCCTACCTAACCCTAAAAACTTGAGTCCTCTTATATGGACCCTACTACCAAACATAAATTCCTCAACCTTCATCTTCGTCATTATTGTTAAGAACATTATCTAAAATCGACACTTTACTTAAAATCACCTAAAACCTTTCGCTTATCAGCTTCAAAATTGACCCATCATCTTCAAGCCTAATATCCATGGCCTAATGTATCCTAAACGATTAAAACCTAAGCCATCATTTTAAGCCCAATACCTTTGACCCAATACACCTAAATCTCCAAAAGTTGATAGCTTTAAACACCAATTGCCAAGACACTACCCAAAATCTAATACCCAAAAATGGTTAGCCCAACAAAATAGGGAATCCTTTTCCCTTAGAATCTCTATACCTATGCCTCTATCACATTTCCTGCTCTATACCCATCACTTACTGAGTTTTTCTTTTACTTTAAGGTAATAATGGCCAACCCTGATTGACATAGTTGCCTTAACCATGCTCGTGACTACTCTTCTTAAAAAGCAAAAGGAGAATTTTCAAGCAATTTTGGATGCTCAACCACTCAACTCAATGAACAAAGGTAATTCATCAGTGAGGAAGTTTTGGATATGATTAATCTAAAGGAATGATGGAGCCAAATGCAGCAGAAGAAAGGTGGTGAGGCAAAATTTTAAACATTTTAAAATTTCACTTCACCTAATTTTGGTCCAAAATTCATTTAAGCAATCAATTAATTTGTGTGTAAAACACATATGCATATAAAGAAGAAGGAAGAGTAATCATATTGCCTCTTATAGGTTCCTTCTTTCTTTATCAAAGAGCTTCCCAAGTATGAAGTCTCTAGATCATCTACACTTAGCTCACCTCCAAGTTTCCTCTTGATTTCTTTGGTGTTCTTGAATCCTCTTTTGGTTGCCCAATTTGATTCAAGATTTCCCTCAAAAATCCTTTAGGAATTTAACATTTCTCTTTGATTTGTTTTGGACTCAACACATTTTTATTTACAAGCATTTGTTCTTTCACAAAGAACAAAGTAAAGAATTGAAGATAAAAAGAAAAATTGAAGAAACACTTTCTTCATATTTTCTTTCTCTCTCTCTCAAGATGCTTCAAATGGAAAAATGGTGTTCTCTTTTTCTTTGCAACATAAAAGCTAAGGCTTTTATATCTTTCCAAGACTTAACACTTAAGTCTTTAGAAAGACTTAAATATCCTTTTACATTCTTTTAGCTCACCATTTGGTGAAGGGGCAAAGTTGACTTTGCTTCTTCAAATGGTGAAATGACCATTTTATCCTTTAGGGGTAAAATGGACATTTCCTTTAGCCAAAAGATGCAATTATAATTTTAACCTTAATAGAAAATTCTCTAACCCCTAAACCCATCATATGGGCTCATGAATAGTGAATTTTCTCTAACCCCTAAATTGCCTCTTAACCATATCACATATGGGCTTAGGCCACATCTCATGTGTTAAGGGTTTTTACTAAGCTTAAAATTAAGTCTTTGATTTAGTCCAAATCAATTTTCAATTTAATCTTTCTCATTTGCATCATAGACAAATTAAGATTTAATTGAATAGAAATCTTCATAGATTAAACATCAGGACATGTTAGGGTCCTTGTAAATTTAATTACATGTTTAATCATTTTACCACTAATCAATTAATTAAACACTTTAATTAATTATTATGGGAAACCTTTTACACTTGGAAGGTGATCACTATTAGGTATGTGACTTTCTAGATTCATGTCTAATTAGCAATGAGAATGAGAAAACATTTTTCTCTACTAATGTGAAATCCCTATTTCACACTTATTCCCATAAGTCGTGAGGGATAGCTAGCATTCCATGTCATGACTACCTAATTAGAAATGAATGTTTATAGTTGATAACTTTAAACATCACATGGACCATCGATCATAAATTATCATGCACTAGAATCTTGATACATATTTTGCAAGTGTACAGATCGCATAAGTAGTATAATGATGAGTAAAGTTATCATTCCACTGGGGGCAAAGTTCAAGTAGTAACTCAAACGTTGACTGTTGTCTAGTTAATCAAAAGTTTGAGTAATGTTTAAATTAAAATAACTCAACTAGATTAAAAACTTTAATTAAGATAATACAGATGAACTATAAGAGAAGAATTGATGTTAAAAACCACTTAGGTATTTGAATCCTCCTAGACCCTATATGTACTTCATGAATAGACACTCAACTAAACTAAACAATGGATTGAATTGGCAGTCCGCTAAGTTAGATTGAAACCTCTCTCGAGCGATTCAATCCCTAATTACTAAGTACTATAAAAGGAATCTCTTATAAATTTATAATTAAACAGCAATAGCATTAAAACTAAGGAACCATAAACTAAAGAATCTTATAGGTCTATCTCTAGCACCCCAATCAATTCTTAACCTTTATGAGTGATCAATCCTAGCTAAGCTTTCTCAAGTCAAATAGTTAGAAAACTAATTTCGATTATCAAACATGCAATTGACAATTAGAAATATCAATTAAAAATCATAAAGATGAATCAATCCAAATGAATGATTTGATTGATTAAAAACCCATTCAATCCATACAAAGTAATCTAGGAATCATCAAATACCTAAGTATGAGAAATTTAGTTCATAATGAAAATTTGACAAGAATAAAAGATAAGAGATAGAAAAATCAAGCAGTCCATAACGGATGAATGATAATCCAAATTCAAATCTTCAATCCTTGATTTGAAATAGGAAGGACTTCGATCTTCACCTTTAAATTTTATTGCAAAACCCTGAATTTTCCTTAGAAAAACCGCTTCCAAAAATATAGATTTTCAAATCCCCAAATTTCTGTGCAAAAATTTCTTATATACCTTGACAGAGTCGCTACCATGCCCACACCCATGCCTGTGGCCTTAGGCACAGGAACGGCTAAAAAATATTCTTAGTTTAGTGAAATCAAGCATAAAGCTTTTCTTTTAATCCCACAGCCAAACCCATGCCCATGGCTCTGGGCGTGTGGACGAAACGATGTCCCACAGGCACACTCTCGCCCATGACTATAGGCATGCGAACGGGGCTATTTTGTGAAAATAGGCATTAGCCTTTCTCCTTATCCCACGAACACACCCATGCCCATGGGCTTGGGCGTGGTCTGAGCTATACTTTGCTTCTGCCTCTTCAAGATGCTCCGTCTTTTAAACAAACTTTATCATTCTTTTACATTATCATCTCATGGTATGTTAAAGCACAAGGTTTCTGAAAAGGACTGAAAACAACACTAAAACAAATAAATCAAACTCAATTTTAAGTATTAATCATGACAAATGAGGGGATAAAACATAGGCATTCATGTACTTATCAAATTCCTTCATTAAAGATCCTAATCTCGGCTAGGGTAATGGTTCATGTTAAACCCTAATATGCCTCGATTCTACGTCCTTATCTCGGTTCTAATTCTTGATAATATTAGATTCCTACTAGAAACTCTTTCTAATGAATCTATCTGTCCTAGCCAAGAGCATTAGTTATTAAGAATAACCAGATATCATAGGATCTTAACCTTATTCACTCGAGGAAATGAATTCTATGTTAGCGATCACTTACCTCCATACATAACAAATTAGAACCATCACATGCCATATATCCGTACGTGAATAGTACATCTATCTAAGCAGTAATAAATCCTAACTTCCTATATATGAGATACAGTATCCCTCAAGTCAAAGGATTATATGCACTATTATGACCTAAATGATAAATAATTGATAAGTAGTAAAACCCTATATTATTATCATCTAACATCACAGTTCGAGTATTCATCCTATGAATATCCACGTTTTTGTATTGACATCATATGTCAAGTTGCATGAGACTCACTACCTCTATAATCATCCGTATCACATACTGATTATAGAAAATAAAAAGAAGTGATGGTCTTCCAGAATTAATGATACCCAGTCATTAATCCTATGACTATGAACATATTTAAAATATTTGTACAAGAGTAATCTGTCTCCCACATTCTCAACACTTGAGAATAGATCCTCTTACAAATACTTAAGGACTATATTCAATGATATGAAACCCTTTTCACATTATGAATATATTATTGTGCCATTGGGAATTAATATCTACTATTACATAAATATTATATGGCTCCTAAGGCATATATTGTTATCATAATCAAGCTAACCTTAGCCAGACTAACCCAAAACTAGCCTAAACTAAATCAACCCATATCTAAATGAATATGGGGAAGTTTTCTCTTGTCTAGACACTAGAATGCTCATGGAGAAACTTGAAGCTATGGAGAAAACCACTAAATCCTTAAAGCACCACAGTGACTTAATTGATGTAGATAGCTTGACCATGTTTTCTGATGCCAAGCTTTTTCCCAAATTCAAAATGCCTAAACTTGATAGATTTAAAGGAAACACTTTCCCCAAGGCCCATTTGAAGATATATATGGGGACAATATAGCCTTTTGGACTTAACAATGAGCTCCTTGCTCAGCTGTTCTAACAATCACTAACTAGTGTTATATGAGATGGTTCCTATCACCAGATGAGAGCTAGAAAAGAACATTTGATGATATTTATCACACCTTTGTCAAGCCATATCATTACAACATTTAAGTGGATGTCACAAGACATGACTTGGAAACCATAAAGCAGATTTTAGATGAGTCCTTCTCTATGTTTTTTATGAGATGGAGCTCTAAAATTAGTCAAATGGTAAATCAGCCAACTAAACAAGAATAGGTAGACATCTTTATTAAGAACCAATTTCTATCCTATCAAACACATTTGGACCAATACTTGCCCACCTTTAAAACTTTAGTTGCAATTGTATCAAAGGTTGAAGAATGCATCTAAAATGAATCATTTCAACCTAAATTCGCCACCACTAACTTGAATAACGATGCAGAATCTAAACCGAACAACTAAAAAACCTCGACCCCACCTTACCTCAGCCTCGAGTAACATAATATAGAGGAGTTCAAGCCTAGCTAATATGATCTGTTTGAGATTGAATTCCAAGTCTAAGTTCAAATTTAGGTCCAACTCTTAACCTTAAAGTTAGAGTTTAAGTCTAAGTCTTAGTCTATCATCTTACTTTTCTTTTCAGTTTTTAGGCATTTTTGTCGACCATGCCACTACTTTTTTGTTATCTTATAATAAAGTTTCCTTTATAATAAAATATCCACATTTTCTTTTCATTGTTTGTGTACTTATCTTTCTTATTTAATCTAACATGGATGAGCTTGGAAAAAAAAGAGAGAGAGAGAAAATGAGAAAAAAGGAAAAAAAAAGAAGAAAAAAGAAAAAGAAGAAGAAAAATGAGAGAAAAATGAATAAATAATCAATAAAACCACCATAATTACCACGTGACAAAATTTGAGGTGCCTATTATCACAAATCAACAATCACTTCACCGGCTTCTAATCAAAGAAGGTCAAGTGATGGAATTTTCATGATCTACTTATCAAATGGTTGAAGCACAAAAGTAATTTAGTATGATTGTTCATTGCACTTTGGTTTATCAAACAGTTCAGCTCAACAAAGGGTAGCAAGTTTTTAGTAAATCAAACATCCTTAACAACATCCTCGTTAAACCCAAAATTTAGAGGTCAAACCCCCTCAACATGAAGGAAAGTAGCAAGCCAAGTCATCATGGAATATTTTTCTTCCATTCTATCCCAAATTTCATTGATTCAAGCTTGCTAAGTTGAAAACCTAAAAGGGTAGTTTAGGCAAAAATTAAAGCAAGCTCATTGACTTGAAAACCAAAAAGGTGGGCAAAAGTTAGAGCTAAAAGATGGAGAAAGAAAGAAGGGGAGAGAGAGAGAGAGAGAGAGAGGAAAAGCTCATCTAAGCCATCACTCATTCAACATCCTCTTCCTTCTTACACAAATTGTCCCTTAAGTCAAACTCTTATCCCTTATTAAGGGCGCATCTTTTAAATTTGCTGAATTGACTTCTATTGATTCATCTCATCTCATGTCCTCCTCCTTCATTAGGAGCTTATCCTCTAAATTTGTACTGGTAATCCATCCTTTATGTCCTTATTCCATATCAGGGGCATATCTTCCTAGGTTATCATCTTTTGTCCTACATATTGTCTTTCGCCAATCTATCCCATCTCTTAGCTCCAATAGCTAAATCATAATCTTTCACATCACCTGCCATCAATCCCTATTTCTCAAGTTGTCTCTTTCCACTAGCCATTTAGTCATTCTTAAGGGCTTTTCCTTTCAGCTTATATGTCATCTACATTGAGTCAAATCAATAAAGTGTCACTCCAAGAGTCTCTTCAATCTCAGGCAGTAAGATAGCTCAACTTACTCTTCTTCATAAATCATGATACATTAGCAAAATCATACAACCTTCTTTATCCCTTTCAAAAGGTCTAACCTACCTTCAAGCCATTCCCAAAGTTTATGGAACTATACCATCTCTTCAAAGTCTAAGCCTCTTTGGAAATTCATATCATCCCTTAAAGAAACAAAGGCTAAAGTTTATTGAACTAGCTTTAAATAGCATGAATGGTCAAAATCATCCTCAAAAGCCATATTCGAAGGGCAAAAACCAAGTGGATAAACCCTCTTCTAGTAGCCATATCAGAAGGCAGACACTTAGCATATAGGTTGCACAAATCCAATCAACTCCCCAGGTAATTTGAATCATCTCTATAGAGGGCCAAGAAGCCTTTATCCCTAAAGCCTTCACTATAAATTCCAAACCTAAAAGCCTTCATCGTAAAGCTCACACCAAAAAGCCTTCATCTAAGAAGCCTATTCCAAGCTCTAAGACAATAAGGTAAAACCTTATCGAGCTTATAATCTAACCTTTTATATAACCAAACCAAACTGATCTTTCAAATTGATTTTCTTAGAGGCCAAAACCTGACCAAGCCTTCCCAGATGACATCCTCTAAGGCCAAACCTAACCTAGCCCTCCAAGTTGACCTTTTCATTCTAAATGACCTCATCTATAGTTGAACTTGAATTAGCCTTCTAATCTGATTCCAAACTAAACCTTCTCTAAGGCCAAACTTGACTAAGCCTTCCAAACTGGCAAGCCAGACCTCTTCTAAGGCTACACATGGCTGAGCTTTCTCAAATGACTTCCCCTAAGGCTAAAACTATAAGCCTTTGACTTAAATTCTTCAACTAGCCTTATGCCCGACCCAAATCGAGTGTAACTCTTTTATCTCTAATCTAGCTGATCAATAGAAGGTCGAATAACCAAGTCACTTTCTTGCATCCTTCTAAAATAGGGGCACCTTCCTCCTAAAAGATCAGCACTTTCCTACCAAGTTGACCCTTTAAAAGTTTAAGATATCCAATTCATACAAACCTTTTCATAGTCAAATGCATTTTACACTAGAAGGATCATTAATCTAAATTCTTAAATCAAAGATGGATCATCAATTCAAATTCCTAAATCAAGACTCAAATAAGTCAGAGTTCCTAAATCAAGACTAGAACTACCAACATCAAACTGTCCTAGGATAGCCTTAGGATATATACCTTAAATCTAAATTAGGTATCTCTTTTAAAATCAGACCCAGCCTAAGATAGCCTTAGGATTTTTCACCCATAAATGTCTAGTAATGATAACTTAGACATCCCTGTGGTTCCTTTCCATCTCCCTTTATTTTTTAAATCAATCATATCTTTCACCCATAAACATTTAAATTTCTAATTAGACATTAATCTAATTCCCTTTTCCACCCCTTTTATTCATTCAAAACTTTCACCCATATATGTCTGACATAGACATCCCTCTAGTTCTTTTACCCACCTTTTATCTAAGACGGTCCCATCCTTCACCAAGAAATATCTAGCCACTAGCCTAGATTTCTCTCTTGTTCATTTTTTCCACTTTCATTTATCAATCAAATTCCACCTAAATATTTAAAAACAGTCACTTAAACATCTATGTGATTCCTTTTGCCATTTTCCTCAAATTCAATCATTTTTGTCACTCAAACATGTCTGAATCTTTATTAAAACATCCCTTTGGTTTCTTTTATCATATTCATTCATCATTTTGCCTACCAAACATGTCCAAACACTGACCTAGACATCACTTTTGTTCTTTTTTTTAATCCTTATTCTTTAAGTTCACTATCATTATAATTACCTTTCAAAACAAGACAATTCTAATGAGGGGGTAACTTTGAACCCTTGATTTTGCATCCTCCAATGTGTATTTGAACCTTAAAAGTTCCTACACTTAGTAAATAGACCTTCAAAAGCCAAAACTACCAAAACTAAAAACTGGAAAATAGAGCCCAGGGAACTAGGAACCATCCTTCTAACATTTGAATCATCCTCAGATCATTTGGAATTGAATACCAAGTATAACACAATTGGAATCATGAAAAATAGGGTTGAAAAGGGTGAAAACTGGCCAAAATTGCGAAATCGGGAGAAGCTGGGCCTAGCTGCCATAAGAAAAGCTGCATTGTTGCAAGGCTGTAGCGTGGCAGCAGACGCAATTTTTTAACAATTTTCCACTTTTCTAATTTTTCTTCAGTTTTTGCACCCAAATCCCACATTGGAACTTCGCCCTCCCTAATCTTTCCACTATAAATATAGGCCCCTAGCTTAGTATTCCTCATGCTTATACTCATTAGATCAACCCTGATCTCAAAGTAAGTAACCTTTTTAGCTTGTTCCTCAAAGAAACGAGCTCCCTAATCCAAAGTTTCCTTTTATTTTATTTTTATTTTGGTTTTGCTATTGCTCCTTGATTTTCAAATCAGGTTGGATTGCACTTCCCAAATCAATCCATCAAGTCAAAAGCTTCACGTGGTCCTAGACAAACCATCACTTATAGTGTGAAGTAAGTTCACCACCAACCGAGGCAAATCTCCTCCGTCTGAAAGTCTCACAAACACAAGGTAAGCATCTTTCCTTTTCCTTTTTCTTTGAATTGGAATCAAAATCCATGTAGTTCTCTCTTCTTGCAAAGGGGTTTGTTTAGTTTAGCCCTTTATCATGTTTTGATTGATTGAATAAAAGAGGGTTGAATTGAATAAAAGAGGGTTGAATTGATTAATTAATTCAAAGAAATATGCAGGCATGCTTGCTTCAGGCAGCGAACCTAATTAACATAAACCTTCTCCCATCACCTTCTTCACTTTAATCTAATTTCTTTTAGTTTATTACATTAGTTTTATTAGGACTTAGTTTGGAAAATATGTGACTTCCCTAGAACCCATAAAGGCTAGAGGTGGTACCTAATTTTGGATTTTTGTTGAAATTTTAACTTAGCTTTCTTTTCTTTAGTTTCTTTTCTATTTTATTTATATTATGAATGGATTGTCATACATCATAATAAATTTTACATGCAGTAATCATGAAACTTATTTTTAAGTCACAACTAAGTTAACTATCAAAGTAATATTGTTAAAATGAGCCAAGGACCTAATCCCTAAATCCTCTTGAGTTTCGAGACTAGTGTATTTTGTTCTTTGGGATATTTAATAGGAGTCAAAATGAGTTTTTTCCTTAAATTTTTCCAAATAAATTAAAATTAAGGTAGCCACTCTAAATCAATTTTCAAAATCAATCAATCTAAACCCAAGGGCTTTACTATAAGCCTTTTCCCCAAATGAGCATCTCGATTCCTTTTTAGCAAATCGAACCAATACTTAGGCAAGGCCTCAAAGATACCTAATAAGATTAGTACACTACACAAAACTAGTACAGCACTCCCAAAGAAAAAAAAATACGCTTTCAGACATAATACTATGAGGATACTTAATTTTCTGACACGAACCAAAAATGGGCTTCCAAGCATAATACAATAAGGATATTTAATTTTTCAACACTGACTGGTATCACTACGATCCTAACCAAATATTTTGTGCCATAAAATTTTTTATAGAAATTGACCAACTTTTCTCCAAAACTAACTACCAAACTACTTGATAATTAACTTAAAATCCATCAACACTAACCGATAATTTTTCAAAATCCTAAAAGCCCCAAAAAATTGACTTGAAAACTTGAAAAATAGAGAAAATTGAGCCTACCATGTGTCATCCATAAGAGAGTCAGTGAATTCGTCGACTAACTGCACGGATTTGCCAGCTAGCAAATGACCGCCACCAGCTTTCCAGTGGATCTGCCAAGCTAGCCTACATGTCCGCTAGCTAGCTTGGCGACAACCTCTAGTAGGCCTGGCAAATGCTACCAGCAATCGATCCCTCGTGCGCTAAAATTCTGGTTTTGCCCTTCTCTAGCCTAATTTTCAGACTCTTAGTCCTATTCTTTTTGGTATTTTTATGTTTTCTTTCCCTAAAATACCTCAATCTCGCTTTACCTATAAATAGACCTTCCCATCCACCATTTTTTCTCACTCCATGAACATTTATGAACTAGTTGTCTATTTGCTTCTTCTCTCTCTCTCTCTCTCTCTCTCTCTCTCTCTCTCTCTCTCTCTCTCTCTCTCTATATATATATATATATATATATATATATATATATATATATAATCTCTCTATACTCTCTTTTAATAGCCCCCTCCAAAATTAATTAAATTCTCTTTGATTTTAACTAGTTTGAGTATAATTAATTAATTTAGTTGATTAGATAATTAAATACTCTATTTGAGTAAATAATTAATTAATTTAATCCTTCTTAGGTTAATTTCATCAAACTCGCTCTCCTTGAGTAGGATTTTCACTTTTTGATATCAATAAAATGGAAATTTAGTTCAAAAAGACTCTCCACCCCTTGCACGTGCCAAAAGAAAAGGTATAGCATCTTTTCTCACCCACAAAAATCCCCAAATCATATCAAATTAATCCTACCCATCCCTGACCCCCTCCACTTAACTGTGGAATGAACTGCATAGGTTTTGATCCTCATTCAATAAGCTACGTAGGCACGCTTGGAATTTAACTCTAAGCCTTAAATTCAAAACTCCAATCAATCCCTTTCCCCTTATTTTCTAAATATTTGTGTTTAATTATGTTGTAAGGGAATTTGTGATCTTCATAGAATCCATAAGGAATATAAAAGACATTTCATCATTAATTTAGTAATTAAATTAATTATTTCAAAGTAAAGGAGTGACCATGTAATTTCCCAACATGCTCAAAGACTAGAGGAAATACTCTCATTTACTTATGGATGTTTAATTTACTCACTTTCAATTCTCCATGCATTCATAATTATGTTGTGTTCATGCATCTTAACTATCATTTATATCTATCATTCATGAAATCAATTTTTCAAGTTAAATCAAACTTAGAAGGCAAATTTAAATTATTTGAAATAAAAAATCTAGTCCCTGAACTCAACTTAATTTGAAAGCTAGAGATTTTATTCTTGGGTAAATTAATTGAAAAATCAATGAATTGGAGTCAAAATGGATTTTTCTTTATTTTTCTATTTTTAAATAGATAAGTGTGGTGACTCTCGAATCATTTTCCAAAAATTAAATGAATTTGCTGGAATAATAACTGTTCTAATCGTGAGTACCAACACTTGAACCTAAACCATAAAAATCGCTTGCCTTTAAAGCTCTCGAGTAAGAAGGGTGTTTGAGCGAAGTCTCACACAAGCATACTATATGGAAAGAATAAACCATTTACGAAAAAATAGAAAGAAATTGATTCAAATAGATATAGAAGAAAAGGTAAATTGATTCAAACAAATATAAAAGAAAAGGTTTTTATTAATTCAAATGCTATACTTATAGAGATAGTAAAAGAGGAAAAAACATTAGAGCATCGCATATGTTTTTAATCATGTATGAAACTTACTAGCCAAATGTAGAGCAGATAATTGCTAGAAAGTTATTGACTCTATAGATATAGTAAATGTCATGACCTACTTATTAAGCCGTGACGGTCCTAGGGCGTAGGGAGATATAAAGTCATCTAAACCCGTAGAACCCCATTTAACTTATAATTCTTTACCCTTTACCATGTTGAACTTTATTCAGAGATCAAAACCCAATTGTCTTATTGCCAACCACTATTTTTCCATCTTACATATAATGAAATGCTCATTAACATCATTTTAATATTCATCTCATTTACATATGTTCGTTACCAATTACACAAACATAAATATAATTACATTACGGTTCTCGATACATATCAATCCCATAACACATTAGTGCTAAACCTTTGATAACCATTGAGCTCTAAAACAAAGTTCTTTATAATCACATAACTTAAACACATACACTCAAATTTAGCAGAGTGACTTCCAAATGGAAGGACAAGGCTTGGAATTTACCTTACTAACTCGTCAAGCTGATCTGAAAAATTTAAACAACTAAGGAATGAGACAAAGCTCAGTGTGTACATAATAATACAATATAGTGAGTATAAGCATCATATCAAGATAGGTTCATTATGGTAATGGAGCAATGTTAATCAAAATTTTCCTTATGGATTAATTTCTCATTTAAGATGGAAATAGTATCTTTAGCAAAAAATAATAATCTTTTGGAAGTAGAATGTTTCCCACACATATAAATTAAAAAGTGACGGCCTAAGGCTTGCTCACTCGCATGCATTACATTATGCAAGGCTAATCAGGTCTTATAGTTAGGCATCCTCTAACAAAGGTTAGGTACTCTCGCCCTACCTGCAGATTTATACCAAGTGCACAAGATTTGATGCATTACCCCACATCATGAGGCTATTTCTGCTTATCAATAGGCATCAATAAAAAGGTTCATGTAAGGCTCACAATAAGGAATTCAATGATCATATTATGAAATCAACATGAAGGGTTTATAATGGAAAAGTGCCATAAAGAAGTATCATATTAAATGGCTCAATTTTTGATAAGTGCTTAATTGACTACATTTTACCCCTTAGTATTAATATATTTTATCTTTAAATTGAATTTAATTTGTTTGTTCAATGTTGTTTCAGAGTTCTTTGAGTGATTTTATATTTTAGGACACCATAAATCAAATTAGCTTGGAAGTATGGAACCAAGGGGCGAAATTGGTGTAAAAAGGGCAAAAGAATGAGGGACAGTAGCCTATCACAGGGTGAGCCACGCCTATGAGGTTGGTCATGACTTAAGAAGCAAAATTGAAGAGTTCCAATAGCCTATCACAGGGTGAGCCATGGCCTGACCTATGCCCGTGACTCAACCTAAGCCGTTCTCATAGGGTGACTCACGGCCGTGGTGTAGGCCATAAGTCGAAGATCCATCAGCTATATAAAGAATTTCATGCAGAAACAAAGGAGAGAGCCATTCTAGGGACCTGGTCTTTTAACCTAAGGTTCCTAGGATTCTAAATTCCATTTTAGTTCTTTTATTCTCGAGAGATTAAAGCCATAAACAAGATAAAAGATCCATCGTTACATAAATTCCAAGTAGTAATCAAGGGATTTGAGAGAAGATTTCTTTAGCGTCATCTATAGGTTATTTGAGATCTCTTTCTCCTTTTATCTTTTCTTTATTGTCTTTCAAATCTATTATGAACTAATTGTTTTTATCTAGATATTGATGAAACCCCAGTTCTTGATTGTATGGATTGAATAATATCAGTATTAATTAATTCATCTTTGATTGTCTAATTTCTATAATTCATATTATTATTCTAATTAGCAATTGCTAGTTTGTTAGTTAGATTGTGTTTCTATGTCTAATGAGTAGAGATACCTTGATATGGATTGATCACTCATAAGAATTGAGGGTTGCTTGGGGCTCTAAAGATAGGCTCACAAAACCCTTTAGCATTTTGTTCCTTATTCTTAATGTATGAACTATTTAATTGTGTATTGAGAAGAGATTCCTTACACCCTACCTAGGGATGAGGGATTAAATCGCTCAAGAAAGGTTTTAATCAAAATTAGTGGAATGCTAATTCAATGCATTGTTTGGTTAATTGATTCCATTATCCATGACATATATGAGAGGCTAAGGGGATTCATATCTAGGTGGCTTTATCCTTGTTTGTATCTATCAATCTTCTCATTGTTTGAGTTTAGTTTAGTTTTTTTTTTAGTTTTAATTATCCTTTGATTGATTTTTCACTACACAATAGTTGAAGTTTGTGCTAGTACTTATAAACTATCCTCATGGGAAACGATACTCATCATTTATTACTTGATAATGATTTGTGCACTTGTAGTTTATTAGTGTGCATTTCAGCACAATCAATATTCAATAGGCAATTCATGCTCGATATAAAATGGGGATATCTCAATGAAAATGGTTTTATCAACAATGGTTCATAGAATATGGCACATGACATATTATATTATTAAGCACTCATCTTGGACACCTTTGCTTCTATTTATGTTTAACTTTGATGCTAGTAGTGCTCCTCGCACTCTTGAACAATATCCTTGTCTTTAGATTCTATACATTCGCATTTCAATTACACATCAATCACTTCCCTATTATGACATTAGTTTAAATTTAGATTAACATGTTAACACTTTTATCTTGTTCATTATAGTACTAACTTGTTACTTTTAAGGTCAAGACATACTATACATATACTTGTTACTAATTTTAACACTTTCTCTTAGTTGTTTTCCAATGGCCAAATATATTCACTTAAGGAAAGATAATTCCTTTCCTCCCAATTTTCTCTTTCAACTTCATATCACCCAATTAGAATCAATTTAAAAAATTTCCAATATTCAATAAGATTAATTCCACTCTTTCACCTTTTAATTCCAAAAATGAACCTAATTCATTAAATTTTAGGGAAGATTATTTCTATCAATTGAATTTTGAAATTTATGTTATACAAATCACATTACATAAGTCTTAAGCTTAATTCCCCATTCATTTTGGGGAAAACCATTGATTCATCATCAAATCTTCAAATTAATCCTAGATTCATCAAAATAACACTTAGACAATTAATTCCTACTAAGTATTTTGAATTGATTCACTCTTATTCATAAGAACCCTAATTTGTCCCACTTAGGTCAAATTTGAGGAAAACTTATAATTTCTATTCAAATCTTCAAATTAGTTATAGAAATATGAAATTAACATAACATAAAACCTATATGATCATTCAATTATCAATATCTAGTATTAGAATACCAAGTTCGCTTTTAAACTTTCAAGTCTTAAATCAAGTTTCCAAAATTTATTTTAACACTTTTAAATCATTTTTCTCCATCTAAAATAACCTTAGATACCTTCAAATGAAATTTAGAACACTTCCTTGCCACTTTCTTAAGTTGGTTGAATTCTATATATAAAAGAAAAGGAAGATTTTTACAACTATAGTACCTAAATCATGTTTGGTACAATGAATAAAGAAGGTGATTATAATTTCTTACCTTAGGTAACTTTGATTTGTTGAGATTCTTTGTTATTGTTGGTATGGAGAGGATTTTCTTTTGGTTGGTGTGAATTTTTGATGTAGAGATTGGCAAAATGATATTCACAACATAAATTCATATATATATATATGATAGGTTGAATGGTGAGGATTTGATCAAGCTTATCCTAATGGTTAGGATTTAATCACAATAGATGGATATGATCTAATTCAATTGGATCGTTAGGATTTCATCTAATTTGGTGATAGTCATCATATGGTGTTGAGATGCTAAAAATGTATGCAGACTTTTATGTAAGAAGGATGGGAATTCAAGTTGCTTCAGGATTTGACTTAGTCAATTTTTGTGGCTTCTTAGTCAAATTTTTGTGGCTAGCTCTCCAACATCAAATTGTCTCTTGGCTAACCAATTCTAACATTAAAAAAAATTTATGTTCATTCAACCATGGGCCTAATGAGCCGACTATCCAAGTGAGTTTGGGCCTTAGAGTCTAAAAGTCCATTAATAAATTCATATATGCACATTTCAAACTTAGTAACTTGGCAAATTTTTCATTTCGTTTCTCTCATTTTGGTATACATATTTCTACTTTCTAATATCACTACACACTCTAGAAATTGCTAAATAAATTCTATAGACATTATAATGCATATTTACTAGTCCTTCAATAGCATTGTTTAGGTATGTACATTATGTAGGCTCACTTGGTCAAACTAAGTTTGACTTCTATTGTACAATTGTAACTTTGATTGACAGCAACTTCTCATGTCACTATTATTATCTCCCAATGATTTAAGAGATGCTAATGCCCATTCACTAGCATTTTAGATTCACATTTCAAATAAATATTTAACGTAGTCACATTAAATCAAACTCAGTTTTACCTTCATTATATCATAAAAGTGCTTATCAAAATTTATTACATTATTTACTCATTGTGATATATTCATTTAAAATTACTTCTTATGATATTCTTATAATTCTTAATATGCTAGAAAGGCCTTGAATGGTATAGTAGATGAACATTATAGTGTCACCATTACTTACTCTAATATGCTAAAAAAACCTTGGGTATTATAGTAAAGCATATCTTGATTTTCATTTCCTTTCTTTTGAAGCAATAACACGTTGATCGACCATATTAAAATTACCTTCAGTAGATTCGATTAATATCCAAAAACTGTTTAGCAACAATCAGAGATTCCATGCATAAAACAAATACAAATGGCCATTTCGTTATATTGACAATTTCAAAGAATTGCTCATACTATCACCTCAGTACATTGGCAATTAGTGTAACAACCTACAATTACCCTAGGAATTTCGTGACAATTTACTTGAATTTAAAACTATTAGGACTAAGTGTGTGCTTTTATGAAAGTTCATGTGTTATGTGATTGATGACTATATGGCATGTTATATTAGCTCTAATATGCATAATATGAATTACTATGGTAAAATAACTGATTTATATGAAGTGCATAAGTATGAAATAATTTATTGCACATAAATTGAATTTTCATGTATAAAGCGATTTTTAAGCATAAAATAATTTTTATGAGTAAAATATTTTTAAATAAATATTTTGGGAGAAATTTCAATGAAAATAATAAAAAAAATATTTTATTTTCAATTACCTATAATCAGCCCATAAATTAAAGAAAAAGCTCACTACACCAAAACACTCATAACCTGGCTCATTAAGGGTAAACATGGAATTTTGCCAAAACCCTACATATTTAAAGCTAATTTTGGCCAGCCCCTTATTAGAAAGCCACCATTTTGTTATTCTTCATAATTTTAACAGAAAAATTCTCTCAAAAATATTTTCTCAACCGAAATTCACAAGGTACTTTTAAACCTTGCGATTTTGTAAGTTTTTCTCTTCTTTCAATTTACTATCTGATTTTTTTGAAACTAATCATCAGGAAACTATTTTGGGCTATGTATTTACTGATTTTCTATTGATTAAATTTGGCCTAGGTGAATTTTTGAAAGAGAAATTGATTTTTCCACCGAAAACACAACTCTTTCTTCGTGCATCCACTAAAGGTGAACCCTAAAACTCAAAGTTAGAATTTTCATGCATAAATATATAGGGGCTGCTGCCAATTTGTATATGCTTGTCTTCTAAATTGATTTTTGTTGTATTTAAATGAAAAATACTGATTTAAATCATATTTCTGTATATTACTGTAATGATAAGAAAAGTACAGAAAGCAAGAAAATTCATGATTTTCATCCTAGAATTTAAAGTTAGTAAATTTTCATGTGTATATATATATATATATATATATATATATATATATAGAGAGAGAGAGAGAGAGAGAGAGAGAGAGAGAGAGGGAGAGGTGCCGATTGGTGCATTAATGCATTCTAAAATGATTTTTGACATAGTTACATGAAAAATATTAGTTTAATACTGTGATGAACGAAAAGCGCAAAAAGTAAGAAAATTCATGTTTTTCCTTAATGGGTGTATTCAGCATATATAGGGATTTTAATCCTAATGTCTATAATTTTTGTATGATATATTTTAATAATTATTGACATGTATATATAAATGATAAATTATTTAATTGCATGTTGATTGAAGGAATAAATCTATACAAGTCTAGAGACGATTAGGTATACCCAGGGTTTCCTAACCCTATTACCAAGTTATGAATAATATGTGTATATGATTAAGTGACAAGTGAAATAGGTCTTATGATATGATAATAGTGAATTAATAATCTTAAATTGACTATGAGACGAATGGTATGATTTGTTCAAAAGAGATGAGTATGACCCTTTAAGGTTACTTGTTAAGTTGATATATATATATATATATATATATATATATATATATATATATATATATATATATATATATATATATATATATATATATATATATATATATATATGTTAAGTTGATATATATATATATATATATATAAAGTGTTAAGTGTACTATGTTAAATGCTAAATGGAATTGATATTAGGATCATGATATATTATGTTGACTTTAAAAAATTCATAGTATGAGTTATAATGTGATTTCATGTGAGCCCATGAAAGCTACGTGTGCAAGACTTTAAAAGTCAACATTTTATATGCAAGTGATGAGTGTACTTCTAAATGCAACTCTAAGTTTATGTGAATGTTATATGTGCATGGGGTAGATATGGGATAGGATAGCATGATGATTAAGTAAATGCTAAGTATTTAATTGTAATGTATGATAGAGCTTGAGGATTATTAAAATTTCAAGGGCTACAAGTACTAAGAGTAAAGGAACCACAAGGTGAGTAAATATTATATTCATGTTTCAAGTATAAGTTATCATGATATGTGAACCTTTGAAATTCTTAAAATCCTAGTTCCTTTCTATTATCAATTCTAATTATATGATTTCTTTGTTAAGCTTTGGTTACCAAAGGACAATTAGTCCACAACCATTATGGATTATTAAATGATAAGAATGATCCTTTGTGATTTTGCCTTACTTTACTTTCTTTCTGGAACCACACTGTTGTTTTTCTTTTGTTCAATAAGCTAAACATCTATTGTTATTATATTACGTGTGATTGCATTCTTCAATGCTACTATTACCTTTTCTTTATATTACAAGTGAGCAAGGCAGCAGCCTTTACTATATAATTATGTCACAAACAGACAAGGCAGCAGCCTTCACTCTATATTTATGTTATGAGTGGACAAGGCAACAGCCTTCACTCTATATTTATGTTACAAGTGGATAAGGCAGCAGCCTTCACTCTATATTATGTTACGAGTGGACAAGACAGCAGTCTTCACTCTATATTATGTTATGAGCGGATAAGACAGCAACCTTCACTCTATATTTATGTTACGAGCAGACAAGGCAGCAGCCTTCACTCTATATGTTACAAGTTATAAGTTTGATATCTGTGAACCTTGCTAATTTGGAAACTATAAACCATGATCTACGAACCTTTATAAAGGGATAGGTGTTATTGTTCAAGTCTTATTATTTACTCATTGAGATCATCCATCTCACCCCTTTTCTTTGTGTGGTTCTAAGTGAGCATTATGAGGAGGCAAGGTGATGGCTCAAGCAATTCTACTCTGCTTAGGGATTTTCCTTGTCCAAGTTTATTAGCATACTATGATTTGAAGAATCTTTTTAGATGCTCCAGGAATTTCATTTATGGAATATTATTTATATGTTAATTTATTTTGGAGTCTTAAATATTCTTTTCATATGGATTATACTTAATGTATTTTAATACTATGCTTTTGCTAGTCAAAGTTTTCCTTGTTATTGGATAATTAAGTTAATGCATGAGGTTTTGGTACGATTTTAGGCAGTGTTTATATGTTTATGAGTAGGTTCTACAGGCGTGGGTGACCTTATGTCTCCTCATGTTCTAGGACTGTCATATCTCTCAAATTGGGATGTGACAAAGATGGTGTCAGAGCTGTAGTTTAAGTCTATTTTAGACTTGTCTTGTTAATGGGTTGATTAAGTATAATCTTGGAGCATAGGAATTTTCCTGTCGTGTCATTTGCAGTTGATCGCTAGTGTAGTTCTGCGGAATCCTAATAAGCTATAGTACTCCTTATTATTGTTTGTGTGTCTTACGATTCTCTTATTAGATGACCAAGAAGAATGCCCCTACTGGAGGACCTTGACCTAGAGCACCCTGTGTGATGTGCAAGAGGACCTGGCCAGTGATGTTTGAGAAGACCGTGCCTGTGATCCACCTCAAAAAAAAGAAGACTCCTAATGAGGAAGACCATGTAGAGTGTCTAGGTTATAACTAGACTCAGAGTAAAATGCAGAGGTTCGAAAAAGATTGCTTGAACCTAATGAAGGAAAATCAACATCTGAGGTCCCTAGTGCATGCTATGAGAAAGGACGTGGAATAGATTAAAGCTAGAGATGTGGAATAGATGGGAAACTATGCACCCTATGTTCACCCTAATAAAGGGCATAGTTGAAACTTGAGCTAGTAGTTGATAACTATCGGCTTAGGGGTATAGGACTCCTGCGATGTGAATGACGTTAATTGATTGCTTAGCGACTTAGTTTGGATTGATTCTTTTTGCTTATGACATGATTCACTTTTATATGATAGGAGAATTCTTCATGCTATAAGTTATCTGTTACATGATTAGGATACATGATACATGTCATGATATGTGATATATCCTAGGTGATATGTGTCCTGTGATGTGATATTATATGATGGATGCTCATGTTAAATGCATGCTTAGTATGATAATTTAATAGTGGGGTTAAGTGGATTAGAAAGAAAAGTTGACTAAGTTTTGATCCAATTTAGATTAATGATTGATGGGTATAATGTTATGCGGTATGAAATGCTTACATGTTATAATGGTTTGATATATGATAATTGTGATTGATGCCATAAGAAGAGAAATGATATTTAGTAATGATCAGAAGAAGAATGAAACAAATCAATTACATTATATATACATAAGTATACAGTATGAAGTAAGTAAAGTATATTAAGGAATTTGTGGCTTAGATGCTACCATATAGACTAAAATAACAAGAAAGCTAGGGATTTGTCTGTCACTTATGTAGATATCAAGTATAGTCAAAAGAAGAATATTAATATAGTATGACTTAAAAGAAGAAGGTATTATCCCATTCAAATTTCTAATGCAAGATGCTTGATAGATTCTAGTGCTATGCACTCGTTTATGTCTCTGTGTTTTTGTTAAGAGTTTGGGTAGAGATAAGAAATTAATTAATGAACGCTTGGTAGTGTTGACTCCTTTGGGAGTAATGATGGAAGTAAAGTATATGTTTAAGGACTATGAGGTAGACATTGATCGACGGAAACTTCCAGTAGAGTTATTAGAACTCAATGTCCTAAAATTCAATGTGATCTCAAGAATGGATTGGCTATATGATTATGGAGCTCGTATTGACTATAGAGAGAAGCAAGTAAAATTTTGAACTAAGGATAGAGAGAAATTTGTGTATCAAGGATATACCTATGAATAAGGTCCACTAGAGTAATCATGGAATGGAATGAGTGTACTTAGGAAGCCAAGGAAGGGATGCAGCAGAAGCATCTCCAGTTTTTCGAGAACATATGAGTAAGTATTTAAATTCGAGGATGAATTTCCCTTAGGGGGGGGAGGGGAGAATGTAACAACCCATACCCACCCTAAGAGTTTCATAACAATTTACTTGAATTTAGAACTATTATGACTAAGTGTGTGCTTTTATAAAAATTCATGTGTTATGTGATTAATGAGTGTGTGGCATATTAGATTAGCTCTAATATTTCTAATATGAATTAGTATGATGAAATAAGTGATTTATATGAAGTGCATAAGCATCAAATAATTTATTAAAAATAAATTGAATTTTCATGCATAAAGCAATTTTTAAGTATAAAATAATTTTTATGAGTATTTTTAAAATATTTTTAAATAAATATTTTAGGAGGAATTTCAATGAAAATAATAAAAAAAATATTTTATTTTTAATTACCTATAATCAACTCATAAATTAAATAAAAGGCCCAATTTTTCAAAAGCTCACTACACCAAAATACTCCTAACATAGGTTATTAAGGGTAAACATGGAATTTTGCCAAGACCCTACATATTTAAAGCTAATTTCGGCCAGCCCCTTGTCAGACAGCCACCATTCTATTATTCTTCATAATTTTGGCAAAAAATTCTCTCAAAAATATTCTCTCAACCGAAATTCACAAGGTACTTTCAAACTTTGCGATTTCGTGATCATTTTCATAAGTTTTTCTCTTCTTTCAATTTAGTATCTGATTTTTTTGAAACTAATCATATGGAAACTATTTTGGGCTATGTATTTACTGATTTTCTATTGATTAAATTTGGCCTAGGTGAATTTTTAAAAGAGAAATCGATTTTTGTACCAAAAACACAACTCTTTCTTCGCACATCCACTAAAGGTGAACCCTAAAACTCAAAGTTGGAATTTTCATACATAAATATATGGGGGGGGGGGGCTGCCGATTTTTATATGTTTGTGTTCTAAATTAATTTTTGTTGTGTTTAGATGAAAATACTGATTTAAATCATATTTTTGTATATTACTGTAATGATAAGAAAAGTATGAAAAGCAAGAAAATTCATGGTTTTCAACCTAGAACCTAAAGTTGAAAAATTTTCACGCATATATATATATATATATATATATATATATATATATAGGTGCCGATTGGTGCATTAATGCATTCTAAAATGATTTTTGACATATTTACATGAAAAATATTGGTTTAAATCATATTTTTGCATATTACTATAATAAACGGAAAGCACGAAAAGTAAGAAAATTCATATTTTTCCTTAATGGGTGTATTCAACCTATATAGGGATTTTAATCTCAATGTCTATAATTTTTATATGACATTTCAATGATTATTGACATGTATATATGAATGATAAATGATTTAACTGCATGTTAATTGAAGAAATAACTCTAGACAAGTCTATAGACGATTAAGTATACCTATGGTCTCATAACCCTATTACTAAGTTATGAATAATATGTGTATGTGATTAAGTGACAAGTGAAATAGGTCTTATGATATGATAATAGTGAATTAATGATCTTAAATTGACTATGAGATGGATGATATGATTTTCTCAAAAGAGATAAGCATGACTCTTCAAGGTTGCTTGTTAAGTTAATATATATGTAAAGTGTTAAGTGTACTAAGTTAAATGCTAAATGGAATTGATATTAAGATCACAATATATTGTGTTTGACTTTAGAAAATTCATAGTATGAGTTATAATGTGATTTCATATGAGTCCATGAAGGCTAAGTGTGCAAGATTTTAAAAGTCAACATGTTATATGCAAGTAATGAGTGCACTTCTAAGTGCAACTCCAAGTTTATGTGAATGTTATATATGCATGATGTAGATATGGGATAGGATAGCATGATGATTAAGCAAATGCTAAGTATTTAATTGTAATTTATGGTAGAGCTTAAGGATTATTAGAACTTTAAAGGCTACAAGTACTAGAAGCAAAGGAACCACAAGATGAGTAAACATTATGTTCATATTTCAAGTATAAGTTATCATGATATGTGAACCTTTGAAATTCTTGAAACCCAAGTTCCTTTCTATTATCAATTTTAATTATATGATTTCTTTGTTAAGCTTGAGTTGCCAAAGGACAAATGGTCTAAAACCATTATGGATTATTGAATGATAAGAGAGACCTTTTATGATTATTGCCTTACCTTACTTTCTTTCTGGAATCACACTGTTTATCTTTTGTTCAATAAGTTAAAATTTATTGTTATTGTATTACATATGATTGCATTCTTCAATGTTATCATTACCTTTCCTTTATGTTACGAGTGAGCAAGGCAGTAGCCTTCACTCTATAATTATGTTACAAGCGGATAAGGCAACAGTCTTCACTCTATATTTATGTTACGAGCAGACAAGGTAGCAACTTTCACTCTATATTATGTAACAAGTGGATAAGGCAGTAGCCTTCACTCTATATTTATGTTACGAGTGGACAAGACAGCAACCTTCACTCTATATTTATGCTATGAGCGGATAAGGCACCAGCCTTCACTCTATATGTTACAAGTTATCAGTTTGATATCTGTGAACCTTGCTAATTTGTAAACTATGAACCATAATCTACGAACCCTTATAAAGGGATAGGTGTTATTGTTCAAGTCTTATTGTTTACTCATTAAGATCATCTATCTCTCCCCTTTTCTTTGTGTGATTCCATATGAGTATTATGAGGAGGTAAGGTGATAGTTCAAGCAATTCTACTCTGCTTGGAGATTTTCCTTGTCTAAGCTCATTAGCATACTGTGATTTGAAGAGTCTTTTTAGATGCTCCATGAATTTCATTTATGGAATATTATTTATATGTTAATTTATGTGGGAATCTTAAATGTTCTTTTCATGAGGATTATATTTAAAGTATTTTAATACTATGCTTCCGCTGGTCAAAGTTTTCCTTATCATTGAATAATTAAGTTAATGCACGAGGTTTTGGTATGATTATAAGCAGTGTTTATTTGTTCGTGAGTGAGTTATACGTGCGTGGATGACCTTATGTCTCCCCATATTCTAAGACCATCATATCTCAGAAGTTGGAATGTGACAGTCAGGCAAATGTGCCTCCATCTTCTAGTGGTTTTTTTTTTATATAAATCCTTAAGACTCGAAGAAATATATTATAAGCGAATCCATCGGTTCAATTTGAATCTTAGCACAATCGAATAAATCGAACTTAAAATTTAATGAACTAAATCAAACTTATTTATACAACCAATTAGACCAAAACTAATCAAGATTTTTACATGACATCGAACCAAACTGAACCGACATATTTTGATTCAGTAATTTGATTAATTCAGGTCTTTTAATAAAATATATATAATTATTGAAATGTGTGTGTGTCTATATATATATATATATATATATATATATATATATATATATATATATATATATATATACATATATATATATATATATATACATATATATATATATACATATATATATATATATATACATATATATATATATATATACATATATATATATATATATACATATATATATATATATACATATATATATATATATATACATATATATATATATATATACATATATATATATATATATACATATATATATATATATATATATACATATATATATATATATACATATATATATATACATATATATATTTGATTGTTTTAGATTTTTTAACATAAACAAAATTGGATAGAATTATTAAATTAATCATAGATTGGATTAAATTCGATTCGATTCAATTTTTAGTTATAATTTTTTGGGGGAAGCATACTCCATTTATTACATGGAGGCATATAAAAACTTAGAGTTTCTCCAATAATTTTATGTATATTTTTAAAACATATAAGTATTCAATTTTTTTTAATTTCATTTTTATCTTAGATATTTTTTGTATACTTGTTAAAACATATGTATTCTATAAATTTTTTAAATTTAATTATTTCATATTTTTCTTTCTTTAAAGTATATGAAATGCCTAAATAATTTCTTTAAGTCCTCTCCTAATACTAAAAAAATAATTTGTTAATTTGTAGATGGATTTTTTATACTGTAGTTACGGTTTTCAAAAACTTAAAAGCTTTATGTTGCTTCTCACCAACTTATTATTTTTCCTTTTTAGTCCTATTTTTGGCCTACTCTTTTGAAGTTTAATTCCATCCATAACTTCTTAGTTATTGTCAACCATAAATTTCATTTGATTGTTTGAACATTAAAAATAAATTTAAAAAAATTAAATTAAAATCTTAAACAATTTAAAGAACTCAATATACTTCTATTAAAGTAGGTAAATTAAATCTATCAACAAAAAATAAATTTCATCAATAGAATGAAAAATAACAAAAACAATATAAATTAATATTTAAAAAGATAAAAACAAACATATATGCATATAAAGGAGGCAGGGGTTAAAAAGCATACTCGATCAGCTCTGTCCAAACGTGGGTCTAAATGCCTAAGCTTAAGTCCAAGCTCAGCCTTAGTTCTTTATAAATGAAGATATATATAGAGGCTGAATAGATAATATAACTCTTAATTAACCCACAATTTTTCAATTTTATATACATTTAACAAAAAAAAAAATAGTAGACTGCATAAGGTTACGCATATCTTAGCGAATTAAATCACTAAGAGATTTAATTATAAAGTAATATTATTAAAATTATAAGAAACAAAATTTAGAGTTAAAGAAAAGGAGAAAAGTGAATTATTATTAAATTTGATTATTAAAATATTTATTTTTTTTTTACACATATGTATGAAGTATGCACACATTCAAAATCACATTTTTTAAGTATTGGAATGTTAAATATACATAAAATTAAAAAATAAATAAGTTAAGTAGATTATTTTAAAAATTCAAGATACTATAATATTTTTTTATAAATTCAAAGATTAAATTTATACAGTCATCCTATACATATTTATTAGATAGAAAATGAAACTATGATCGATCTATTTCACCAATCCATGGCGGCTCGAAACAGAATCAAAAGAATGTTGAAAGGATAGAAAGAGACAGACGGCTAACGAGTGTCCATCTCGCATCATGTAAATAAATTTTAAAGTTACTTTTGCAACTTTTAAAATATATTATTCTCAATTTTATTTTTTATTTTATGACAATATCTCTCTATTTTATTGGTTTGTTGGAAGAAATTCTGTCATATAATGGTTGCCCATCAAATCACTCTAATATGACAGTAAATCAATGTCCCATACGACTTTATTTATTTATTTATTTAATATTTTCATTTTTCATCTAGAAGGTGAAGGTATCTTTTACTTATTTTATACTGATGTCCATCGAATCCCGATTTCGAATATATGAGAGCTCAAAAATTGTATGTCCATAAATTTTCTTACTAATTTGGCAAAAAAAAAAAAAAAAAAAATCTTACTAATAAAATTAATTCTTAATACCCTTTAGAATAAATCACGTATAAAAATTTAATTCAATTAAATTTTATTGATAGAATTTAATTTAATTAACAATAAAATTTATATATTTAGAATAGATTTAAAATGATAAAAATCATTAAAATTATATTATTTTAAATAATTAAAAATTAAACAAAATATAATTATTTTCTTATTAATCCATATATAGAAAGAGTTTTGTTTTAATTTAAATGACAATATTTTTATTTTAATAATATATTTCATTAAATAAATTAAATTTTTATATTTTTGACATGATTTTATTTCTCTTAAAACGGTCTCTTTTTTTCTTAAAGAAAGATATTTGTTTTTTAATAGAAAATAGTTAAATTCTATTCGTTATGCCTTTCTAAATATAAAAATTAATAAAAAAAATTGAATTGAATTATTTTCAAATTTGCATTTTTAGAGGGGCTTTAGGTTTTATCCATTCATTTTACATTAAAAAAAAAAAAGTAAACAAAGTAGCTTTAAATTTACCAAAGCTTATGAAGTTTTTCAAGATATAATATTGCACATTACTTTAAAATTAATAACTTTAATCTTCATATTATAAAAAGTAAAAAGTATAAGATTTTTAGAGAATTAATTAATATTTTTATAACATAAAATTTTAAAATTAAAATGTTATTTAATTTAAAATATAAGAGAGTAAATTGTAATAAACAGTTCACAATATATATATATATATATATATATATATATATATATATATATATATATATATATATATATATATATATATATATATATATATATATTAGAGATTAAAATAATTAATTTTAACAGGACAAAAATCTAAGGGGTTTTAATAACTTTTCAAATTTAATAATAATATGCGATATTCACGTAATTGAGTAGAATAACTATAATGAATACATATTGGAGGGTTCAAGTGATAAATGTTAAGTCTTTAGTACCACTTCCCCTAATTTATATTTCCATATTCATTTTCAGCAAAATGTTTGTTTGCACCCTTCAAGTTAATTTTTTGGCTAACCTGTTATTATAATTAAAGTTTATGGCCCATTCCAAAGTCCATCCGATTTATTTATTTAATAAAGTAAGTAGTTATGTGGGAAGCGAAGAGTTGAGCTACAAATAGAGATAGTAATTTGTGCCCTATTTGTAAGTATTCACTCGAACCTTATCTAGTCAAAGTAGATAATACTCAAGTTGACTAGATAATAGATACGGATAAATTTATACCCGAAAAAATAGTATTAAATTTGAGTTGGATATGAATAGTATAATATTCTACTCATACTCTATCCGAACCATTGGGTTTTACCCATACTCAAATTCAAATATATCCATGCCTTATATATAGACATGTACAAATGCACAAGTCAACATAAATAATGTTTGGGCTAGAATTGATTAGGTTAACTTATGATATTATAGTATATGACCCATTAAGATTTTTAAAATAGGTATAAACTTATAAATAAATAAATAAGGATTACAGGAATAAGAAAAATATTTCTTTATACAAAACATACTAAATTTCATTATTTGAGAGCAAAAAAAATCTCTTGCAATTTTTAGATGAAAAAGATACGATTAAAGAAAATTTTATTGATTTTCTCATCGATCAAGGTTAGTGAACTTATGAAAAAAAAAATCTTTTAGAGAAGAATTTTATATTTTTTATTTCTAAGATTTGAGTTTTGATAAAGAATATTAAAAAGGTGTTTAGTTATAGAAAATTAGACATGTTTTTACAAATTCTATGCCTTTAGTGATTCAGTGACTTGTGATAAGTTGTTTTAGACATAACTACCTTCAATGATTAAGTGACTTGTGATATGTTGTTTCAAACTTAACTATTTTCAATATTTTTCCTTTTAACATTCTTCCTTTAAATTAGATGTACAATGTTAGGAGTTATCTAATTGACTTATTAATTATGATGTATCTAAACTTATTAATTATGATGTATCTAATATATTGCTAATGTATCTAATATGTTATTATTGGGATCAAAAGCCTACATAATTTAGGAGATCTCCTTAATAAGTCTTAGTGAGGGACACACTCATGGGTTTGGCATGCTCCAACCCAAACCTTAAAACAATGAATTTATGGATCTTTTCTACTTATATGCCCCTCCTTAATCTCTTCTATTTTCAATGTGGAATTTCATATACTTGAAATCCTGGTAATCTCCCCCTCAAGTGTGAATTTTTCATATTGAGTTTAGACTCTCCTTAAGCAGAAGCCTCGAGTATTTACAATAAAGAGACTTAATATTCTATCGGTTAGGACATTGGGAGTTACCTTGCTCTTCCATGCGGAGGTTGCATCCCAAGTGATCTGAACATTATACAATACTCATCCATGTCAAACCACCGGCTTTGATCCACTTGTTGGGATCAAGGAGCTCATATAATTTAAGAGATCTCATTAATAGGCTTTGATAAGGGACACACTCATTGACTTGACACCATACTTCAACCCAAAACCTTAAACTAATAGATTTATCGGCCCCTTCCTACTCATATGTCCCTCTTTAATTACTTCCACTTTTAATTTGGGATTTCACACATTTGAAATTCTAACAGTTGTATTTGGAGAATCGGACAATTTTTAAATTATTCAACTTTTTTTAGTATTTTAATTTTTAATTTTTATATAATTTCATTGAATATAATATGCATTGATCTATATTAATTATTTACTCACATTTTAAATTTACATAAATATTTAAAATAATTTAGTAATTATTTGGGTCATGGGTTACTCAAGGGTTACCCAAAAACCTATGAATATGGGGATAAATTTGAAATTTATTACCTAAATAGATATGGATACGGATATGAGTAGATATGCAATTCTTTGGATATGGGCAAGGGTATTGTACTACCCTATCCTTTGCCGTCCCTAGTTGGAAGTTAGAGAAAGTGGGAGAGATCAAAGGAAAGTGGGTGAAATAATTGCCTAATAAGAAGCTAGAGGCAAAATGTCTACTATAATACTTAGTGGATGAGGCTCCTATAAAGGTAGAAGAAAGAGGAAACCAAGATCACGAATCAGGAAAAAAAAACTTAATATAGTTAAGTAAATTCAACACTTGAACTGCAAAAAATCTTTTAATCCCAATTTATTTCTCGCATTGTTCATTTTACTTTTGATGCAAAACAAGTTTCTCTTTATTATTTACAATCTCAGTTTAAATTTCTTCAACCTTCAATATAGTTATTGCAATTAATTTCACTGGTGCTTAAGCTTGAACCTAAGCAAATTATGGCAAAAGAGTTTGCGAATCTATAATCATTTTGATTATAAGTTTTTAAGACTCAATTTAGCAACGGTCCATGTACCTTATACATGTAACACATCTAGCAAAAATCCATTAGTAACATCATTATGGCATACCCAGTGTGACTTAGTACAAACATGGCATCGAAAACTCGAAGTGTTCCTTAAAAGGACATTGTGGGGTCTTAAGATGCCATAGTCATTGCTGATGAAGCAAGAAAGGAGAGATTTGTTCCCTAGATCGTGGAATAGATTGATAGAAACCTAGTACCTCAAGAGGTTTTGCACCACCATAAGGGGTGAATACCTTCAACAGGACCTATTGTTAAAGGTCAAGGTGAAATCTTACTGCCAGGTAATATGAATGAAACTAATATGACATCCATGGTAGATAATTTCAGGATACAGATTATAGCTACATGTAAGCATATCCTAGAAGAGACTTATAGAAACATCATGGAAAGTCAATAAAAAGTTATTTAGGGAACATGCTAGATCATTACAAGAGCTTAACTCCATATTAGCTAATCTTATAGAAAAGATGAGTGTAGGTTTGGCTCAGCAAAGTCTTAATATTGGAGGCTAAGATATTCCATCAAGGCCTATAAGGTAAAATGCTATTGAGCAGCTCAGGGGAATTCATCCACAAATTCCTAAAAGGGGAATGATCATCAAAGTCTTTAACTTCCTCAGGTGCACATAGAACAAAGGCATCTCCCATCACATAGGAGAGAAGAGTAATGGTTTTTCCAAGGGGAGCATTACCTAATGGCCGCCCTATTGGTAGGCCTATGCTTCCTCACAAAATTTTTCCTGAAAAAACCTTGTCAATCATTCATTGCTTTATGAAAATGGAGGATTACAATTTTAGGGAGGCTCAAGGGGCATGATTCTAGAAGAAAACATAAGGAACCATACATATCACTCTAAACCACTTCTAATTCCTCAAGTTGATATGGAGATGGTAAGGAACCTATTCAGGAGAATTATAGGCCTGATCTTAGACAAATTAGCCCGCCAAAGTTTCATAATCCATATCAAGACACTGTTGATAGAGATAGCCCTTATTCAAAGGGATACAAAATTGCATTATTTTCTGGAGAAAATGGTCAGTTCACTCTTAAGCATATTGCTACATTTACTACTTAGTGTGGAAAATTGGAAAACTATGAAAACTTTAAAATTTTCAAATTAAGATTATTTCTTAATTCCCTAACTGGTACAACATTTACTTAGTATGCCATATTACCTAGAAATTCTATACTAACATAGCAAGAGATGGAAAGATAATTTCATACTCAGTTTTTTTAGGCTAAACGTATTACTAAGGTATCAAGGGTGTCTTAATGAATTGGAGAATCAATGAATCTCTATATTGTAAGGTTTTAAAAAGATGAGGAATAGATGTAAGATCTTTTTACTTGAAATTGAATTTGTAAAAATAACTCAAAGATGTCTAGACATTAAACTCCCCAAGAAATTTCAGGCTATGGAGTTCTGTGACTTCAATGACCTTGCAACTAAAGTGGTAGAATATGAAGAGATCCTTAATGAGGAGAATCATAAGAAAAGAGCTATAACGGGAACTTGTTTTTAGGAAATTAATAAGGAGAGAGCATTAGCTTATTTGTCTTCTACTAATACTTGTGTGCGTCCATCCTTAGTGAAAAGATTCATGATTCATGGAAGAAGACCCATTCAATAAATGCTTCACCTCAGTACACTTTTGAGGTTTCAAAGATAAAACAAATCTTTAATTATCTATTAAAGGAAAAATTCATCAAACTTCCTATAGATCACAAATTTCCACCAAAAGAGGAAATAAAGTGTCGTGATTATTGTATGTATCGTAACTCATTTAACAACTCAACTAACTTTTGTTGGTCCTTCAGGAATATGGTACAAGATAGGATTAAGGAGGGAATCCTGAAGTTTCCCAAGAAAAAAGAGGCGACGCTTGCTGAGTAGGATCCCTTTCCATATATAGCTCCTATTAATGCTGCAATCTTTTACCTGAGATCTTTGATAAATGTGAAAGCCGAAAAGAACAGGAAGAAAACCATAAAGATCAAATTAAAGAAAGTTTTCCACAAAGTATGGGTTATTAAAAAAAACATTAGTCCACAAAGAAGCCACAGAGGATAGGAGACTTCTGAGGCCAACACTAGTGCTTAAAAGAGTATCCATTCCTCCTTAGCCCAGGTCTCAAATAAGTCAGTATAAGTTTGTTATGCCTCCTAAATGTAGCTAAGTAATTAGTGGCATAAGGTTCAACACAAGAAATTCCTTAAGTTGTTGACAAAGACTTAAAAGAGAATACTACAGAGGTAGAGAGCTGAAGAGAGGAGGAAGAAAAGTTTAGAGAATCGGCCTAAGGGTCAGGCAGAAAAATCAAAGTTTTGCAACAAAGCATCCAAAGATATAGGTAATCTTGATGATGATGATTTGTTATCTTGTTAGTAGCTCTGATGATATTTTTTAGAAACCTTTTATGGAGGCATGTTTATAATAGGTGGAATCCTTATTCCATTTGAATGTGCAATTACATTAGTTACTCTACCTAATGTGAACCTGTATTATTACATCCTTAAATAATATTTGGCAACTAGATGAATTTCCACAACCCTTAAAAAGCCTTTAAGATATTCGAAACTAAGAACAGGCAGGAATGGATATAAAACGAATATAAATAAGGCAAAAATAGGCCACTACCACAAGCTACCTTGCAACTACCATAGGCCTAACTGTTGTTGCCACAAGTATGCTTTGCAGCCCTATAAGCCTCCTTTGAGGCAATGTCTAGTTTGGAATTTTAACCTTTTTTTTCACATGTTTTCCCTCATTGAAACTTTGGAGAGCCTATAAGTACAACCCCTCTAACTTAGTTCTACTCACTCCTGAATGTCTGTTGACAATTGTCCTCTTAACCTTCTAATATTCTCTCTATAAAAGTCTTATTGTTCTAATTCCTTTTTGGTTTTAGTCCTCCTAGTTTAGTCTTCCTTGGATTAAATAAGGTTTTCAGTTTACTTTTATATTTATTTATATGAGGGAACCAAGTCATTGCTCCTTGATTTGACCTGGCTTGAAGACTTGAACTTATTTTTATACCTTTACATTTTGAAAATTTGAACTCTGATCCGACAGTGCATTTTGAGCTTCTCCTCCAACATCAAAAGAACTAATTAAGGTAAGGCACCTCTTTTCTTCACTTTATGTTAAAGCACCTTCTTCTACTCTTTTTTCAAAAATCACTAAAACATGATAAAACAAAGATAAAATAAACAAACCCTCCATTACAAAAATGGAAGAACTATGTAGGCTTTGATTTCTAATTCAAAGGGATATACAGGCACACTTGGTTCAAGTGACAAATCTAATTTAAAATAAACAACTCCTTCTCCTTATCACTTTCTCCTTCTTTTGTTTTCTTTTCTTTTGTTTCCTTTATTTTTGGGGAATATAAACAAACTCTCCATTACAAAAGGGAAGAACTGCATGGATTTTGATTTCCTATTCAAAGGTATATAAAGGCACACTTGGTCCAAATGACAAATCTAATTTAAAATAAACAACTCCTTCTCCCTATCACTTTCTCCTTCTTTTTTTTCTTTTCTTTTATTTTTTTTATTTTTTGGGAATATGTGATCTTCCTAGATCTCATAAGGGTTAGAGAAGATGCCCCTAATTATTGATTTTTATTGCAATTTATAATTATCAATTAGCTACTTTCTATTATTTATTCTTTTGTTTATGAATGTATGGTTAAATTAATAATTGTTATTTCATATCTAGTTGTCATTTCATAATTTAAATTCTTCATGAAATAATATTTTTCATTTGAAGCTATTTTTATATTATTGAGCCAAACCAATATTTTCAAATAAAAAAAAAATTAGTCTCCAAATCCTCTTTGATTTCGAACGTTTAGTGCATTTTCGTTTGAGATAAATTAATTGTAGTCCAAAATAGGTTTTTACCTTATATTTTCTTGATTAAAAATAAATAAAGATGGCGATTCCTAAAAACCTTTTTTAAAATTAAAGAGATAATTTGCAAAATAAAGTGAGAGCCACTTCAATTGTGAGCTTAAGATGGTGCTTGATAACACCATTTAACATTTAAAATAAAATTTTTGGCACTTAATTATTTTTTAAGTTTGTTTGATAATTACGTCTTAAAAGTCTAAATTAAGTAAAAAACTACTTAAAATAATAAGTTAAATTTTTTAACTTAAAATTTATATTGAGTACAATAAATGATCAAGTTTTAAAATATTCTTACTATTTAAAAATTATACCACTTATTTTATTCAACATTTAAAGATCAACACTTAAATTTTTAGCACTTTTCAATTTTACCAAACACCATTTAAGTCCTAATGAGAATTCTTGTTCCTAATAGATGAGACCGGTGCTCAGGCGAAGTCTCATAGTTGACAACTCCACTAGGGACCTTTCTTTAAAAAAAGAAAATAAAATGACTACTAATTGGTTCTATTCATAACAAAAGTAAAAATTATAGAGTTTGGCTTTTTAATATAATTATAATTTCTTCATGTATCACTTGCATAAACTCATTGCCACTTAACTTAATTTGTTTAGGAAAATAATGGACAACAATTGTAGCATCAAGTGGGTAACCCTGCTTGGTCTTATTTGCTGATAGTGAAAGCATCCACCCCATGACAAATCCTTTGATATTTTCAAAGGTGTAACAAGTAATTCATACTATTGGACCCACGGGAGACTTCTTGCTTTATATATGGTTAGGTATATTATTGCCCTAATGTGACAAGTATCCTTCCAAGCCACCCTTACTCTTTCATATAATGAAAATAGAACTTGGATCTTAAGTTGTATGAACCATAATAAAGAAAGCCTTATAATGATCATATATCCATGAAAAAATTTTCTTCATGCATCCATAATGCATAAAGATGCATTATATTCCATGACTCTATAATGTACCTTGAAACAGTTTAGAGTCAACCTTAAGCCTTAAACATCCACCTCTATCCAAATATCATTATCCATGAACCTTAAAGCACTATTTCTATATCCTTTAACCTAACACCAAACACTAAAAAACCTAGAATCTCAAATCTTAAAGCTTAGATACTTTTACCCCTTTCATCCAAAACACATTTACCCTAAATATTTCTCCTAAAAAATGAATCTCAAATACGTTTAACCTTATACCAAGAACCCTAAATGCCATATTGCTACCCGAATACCACTGTGCAACCACGAATCTAAACCATACCCTTTATCCTTATCCAAAAACATAAACATTTTAAGTCCTAAACACAAAGAATAATGCCTTCATCCAAAAGCCCAAAATTTCTTGGCCTAAAATTCTTTAGATACAACACTCTACTTTCAAATCCAAAAACATTTAGCCTAACATACCTAAGGGAATCCTTCAAAGCCTAGAAAATATTTAGTTCAAAATACCTTAGGGAATTCTTTTCCCTTGAAAGTTGCATGCCAACCCATGCTTTCATCACCTTTTCTTATCTTTTCCAAATACTTACCTTATTTTTTTTTTATTTTACTTTAACATAACAATGTTCAACCTAATCTACATGGATGCCATTATCACACTCATAACCAACCTCCTTAAGAAGCAAGAGGAAAGCTTTCAAATTGGCCTTGACGCCCAACAGGCCCATTTCACTAATACTTTGAATTCCTAATACTGATCCATCATGGATAAAGTAAGAAGGTTAATGAATCAGACAAAGTTAATCCCAATTGATCCAAGCTTCTTTACCATACCTCCCACTCTAAATATTAATCAGACTAACACCACACGTTCTCCTTCCAATGTTAATCAAACTAACACCACACATCATCCTTCCATTATTAATCAGCCCAACACCTCACCTTTTGCTAGTTCGACCAACACGACACCCTTTTTTACTTTCGATCAAACCAACACAATACCACCCACTCCCACCTTGGATCCTTTCCAAGAAGGAGGAATCTCAATAGAAAAACAACTTCTAAGTCGAATTAAAGTAATGAGAACTCTATTGAAGTCTTAAAACATAACAAAAACTTGATTAATATGGATACATTAATCTTATTCCCTAATGCCAAGCTTCCACTCAAATTTAAGATGCTCGAAATGGATAAGTTTTATGGAACCTTTTTCCCTAAGACCCATTTAAAGATGTTTGTAGGGGCAATGAAACTTTTGAGACTTAGTAATGAGCTCTTTACTCAATTGTCCTAACAATCCTTAACTAGTGCCGCTAAAAAATGGTTTCTTTCCTTGGATAATAGACAAAAAAAGACATGGGATGATATTTTTAATACATTCACCAAACAATATCATTACAATATTGAAGTGGATATCACTAGGCGTGACTTGAAAACCACCGAGCAGCTTCCAAAAGAGTCCCTCTCTGTGTTCCTTACAAGGTGGACTACTAAAACTACTCAAATATTGAACCAACCAAATGAGCAAAAGAAAGAAGAAGTCCTTATCAAAAACCTACTCCCAATCTATCAAGACCATTTGGTGACTCATTACCTATCCAGCCAAATATAAGTATGAGATTTTGATTAATTACTTAAAGGTAGTGATTGATAATAAATAAAGTACTTTTGGATTAACTTAGTTCACTTTCTCTCGTTAATAATAATGGCATATTTGTTTTATTTTATTTCTTAAAGGTAACTCAATTGAAGTGGATTGTTTCTTAGCTCTTCATTTCTATAATTGTATTAAATATTTTAGCTTTTTTTATTTTATTTGTTAAAGGTAACTCAACTGAAGTGGATTGTTTCTTAGCTCTGCATTTCTATAATTGTATTAAATATTTTAGTTTTGTTTAGAGATCAAGTGAGTTAATTAAATCTCTTCTTTCATTTTCTTTATTTTTAAGGTCAATTTGTATGAATATAATATATTGAAATTATATTTTTCTGGTGAATTCCATTATGTGTGGATTTCAACTTCAAAAGAGCAAGAAGATAGGGTAATTGGTAGTAATGCTAATACTCAAGGATCAAATTTTGATATGCCATCACCTTCAACAAAAACTAATGCTCGATCATTGCTCAAGAGGAAGGCAATGAAACCAAGGTCCCAAGTGTTAGACCACTTTTAAAATATCAAGGATGAGAATGGTAATGTGATACAGGGTAAGTGTTTCTATTGTGATAAGGAGTTTTATTGTAATTTGAAGAAAAATGGAACCTCGTTACTTAGAGTTCACATGAATGTATGTATGAAAAATCCATATACAAAACAAACATGACAAGCCTTATTGAATTTGCAACCGACTTTAGACGGTGATAGTGGGGCCGATAAACTTAGTAATTGGAAATTTGATCAAGATTTAATTAGAGAAGCACCTACATATATGATCATTGTTGATAAATTACCATTTAAATTTGTGGAGGGTGAGGAATTTAAAAGATTAATGGCACGCACATGTCCTAGATTTAGGATTTTGTCCCGATGGACAATTTCAATGGATTGTTTTCATTTGTATTTAGATAAGAGGTTGAGGTTGAAGTCTTTTTTGAAAAGAAATATCTATGAATTTTTCTTACCATGGATAATTGGACATCATTACAAAGAATTGATTATATGTGTATTATGGTTCAGTTCATTGATAATGATTGGAGATTTTACAAAAAGATCCTTAATTTTTGCCCAATTTCTAGTCATAGAGGTGAATATATTAGTAAGCCAATTGAGACTTGTATGCTAGATAGGGGTTTGAATAATGTGTTTGCAATTACCGTTATAATGCTAGTTAGAATAATTCAGCCATCTCTTACTTAAAAAAAAAATGTTGAATTGAAAGGATACAAGCTCAAAGCAAAAATATCTTCACATGAGGTGCATTGCACATATTATTAATTTGGTGATTTTCAATGGCTTAAAAGATGTAATCCTCTAGTGAAACGAGTTCAAGTTACTATGAAATATATTAAAAATTCTCTAGTTAGAATTAAGAAATTTAAAGAGTGTATAGAATGGGAGGGCTTAGAGCATAAGCGTTCTTTGTGTTTAAATATGCCTACAAGGTGGAATTCCACCTATTTGATGTTAAAAGCTACTAAAATATATGAACTCGCATTTGAAAACTTTGAAAATCAATAATTAAATTTCAAGACTGATTTAGGAAAGGATGGGATGCCTAATTTTATTGATTGGTCTTGCATTAGAAAAATGATAGAATTATTGCAGCATTTTTATGAGGTGACATTGCATATCTCGGATTCATTATGTGTACTTCCAATTCATTTTTTATGAGATTAGTGATTTGTCTTGCATTTTAAATGAATGGAAAGGTCGTTCAAATTTGGAGGTGAAATCTTTAGGTACTTCAATGAAATTAAAATTTGACAAGTATTAGGGGATATAAAATGAATAAACTCATATTTTTTTTGCTAATATTCTTGATTCTCGTGATAAGTTTAAGTACATAGAATATTCTTTTTGTGAAATGCACATGGCTGAAATAAGTGCTAGTTTATTTGTAAGTATGAAATGTGAACTTATTGAGTTGTTTATGGAGTACAAGAATATATACTAGCCCGATCATGACACCAAAAGTGATGACAACCCTTTAACTTGTAATTCTACTATTACAAATAGTGAAGGATTGATTAAAAAGCCAATGTCCGTCTTGAAGTCTAGATTTAAGAAACAAAAAAGATAGAGAGTGGTGGTAGTGGAAATCAGAAGAATGAGTTAGAAATTTATTTAAATGAGACCATCATATAGGATACGGAAGATCTTGATGTGTTAAAATGGTGGAAGTTCAATTCTGAAAGGTTTCCTATTCTTTCATAAATGCCTCGCAATATGTTGGCATTTTCTATTTCAGCTGTTGCTTTGGAATTTGCATTTAGTATCGAGGGAGAATTCTAGATGTGTTCATGAGTTTCTTAACTCCTAAAATTATCGAAATCTTGATATGTGTCCAAGATTGACTTCAAATAAGTCAATAGCTTATATGTGTTGAAAAACAAATAGAGGAACTCAAAAACTTTGTAAAAGGTACTTACTAAATCAAAATTTATTCATTATATTTGAGATGTGCATACTGTTGAAATATTTTTGTTCAATGTTTTAGATCTGCCTACTGTTAGAACTGGGCCAACATTATCAAGCACTAACTATGATTGATTTGAACTTTGGTTTGAATATTATTTTTGCTGTTATTTTAAGTAAACTATACACTTTCTAGTTTTTCTATATGTATATTTGATTATCTATTTTGGTTCCATCATTGCATTGTGCATTTTGATCTCACTTTGTTTTTGTCATTATTTGGTTGCAGGAATCATGTTCGTCTTCTGCTGATTTAGTTTCCTTCAAGGAATTATTTGTTAAATTATTGTATTATGAATTGTACTTGAGTGCTACTGGGAACAATGGGACTACTGCAAATAATAGGATTGTAATTTTCAAAGAAGATATAGTGAAAACATAAATCGATCAAGCAAACTGAATTATTTCGGTTCAATTAACTTTTATTTTACTTGCATATCACTTTGGTTCAGTTTGATAATTCGAATATTTTTAGTGGATTAGTTTTAATGGTTCGGTTTGATTAAAAAATCAGACCAACCAATACATAACCCTAAATTTAATAGATAATTTATTATTATTATTATTATTATTATTATTATTATTATTATTATTATTATTATTATTATTATTATTATTATTATTATTATTATTATTAAATGCTAATTGCCATTAGGAAGTTCTTTTATGATGTTAATGAAATTTTAATCATAATACACACTGAAAAATAAATTTCTTAAAAAGAGTGTTAAATATAATGTCAACTTATGTTATCAATTTTATCATTAAGCAAAAGTAAATGATATTTGGATAAAATAGTATCAACTTTGTATGATGAAAAAAATATATAATTTTAGAGAAAATGTTCATGGTTATTTCAGCCTAAAGAATTTATCAAAGGCATGATGAAAAAAAAAAAAATTTTAGAGAAAAAATTTTAAATCATTTATTATATCTATGAGATATTTTTAACTTTTATATATATATATATATATATATATATATATATATATATATATATATATATATATATATATATATATATATATATATATATATATATAGTTTTCTGATTTATTTTCCATAATTAAATAAAGGGGAAAGTATAAAAGATTCTATTCAGTATTTTATGTTTTTCTTAAAATGGGTCTATGATATTTTTTCATAAACTTAAATTTTTCTTGTTTGTTTATTTTAAACACTTACAGTCTGTTAAAACAAATATATTATAAATATAAAATTTATTTATAACTAAATTTAAATAAATTTTTGTGTTTGGAATGATACAATTTAAATTATGAAATTTAATTGAATTTTATAATTCAATGATAAATTTTCTAAATTTTATTTTTCTATTTTAAAATATTATTTAATTTTTCTAATTAACTAAAATTAAATTTTAATTTAAAAAGTGGATCTTACAGTAACTAATGAAATTTCATGTAAGAGAAAAATATTCTTTTAATTAATACCATATGTCAAATGATCAAATATTAACAGTATTAATGAATTTCATACTTAAATATTTAAAACTAATAATAAATGACATACGGTAGTCTTTTAACTGAATAAACATTCAATTTGACCCCTTAAAACTTTTACTCCATGTCCATGGACCATGGCAACCTCCATTCACTCTCACTGTGCGACTGCCCACCCTGCGTTGTGCCAACATTAACTTCTTTTTCCGAACCAACTAACCAAACAATTGAATAAACATGTGTCGTCATACCCATATTGGCCCAACTGGTCGGATTAGAAAAACTAAAGATCAAAGGTTAAACCTGTCCGAAATCAATCTAAAATCGGAAATAGTTAGACCTAGCTAAAATCCGACCAAACTAGCAGAGTAGTGATTTGGTTGATCCAATCGTTTTTTGTGAGTAGGCTGAGTCGATAAATAAAAAAAAATTGTTACCAAATTAAAAAAATAAAATTATATATTTTAAATTTTAAATTATCATTTACTCTTTCATCATTTTAATTAAATGAATATTTGAATTTATATTTTTTTTTTACATAAGACAATGTAAATCTAAGTAAACCTATCACTACTAAATAGTGAGATCCATTCAACTTTGATTTTCAAAATAGCCACTTAATATGTTTTTTTTTTCTAGCTAATGATTTTCAAATGGTTTTAAATTCAAATTTCTTGTAAGTAATATTTATTAATTGTTTAAGTAACATTTGTTAATTTTAATTACATTTATATTATATTTATTTTTAACATAAAAATCTAATATATTAACATATAAATATAAAATATTACATTTTTATATGTATATTATATTTATTTTGGATATATAAATAATAAATATATAATATTATTTAAAATTTTAATTTAACTCTAATTTAATTTTTGATTTGTGATCCTTTATTTTTACCAATTTTTAGGTTGGGGTCAGATTGAAAATATTTGAATAATCTAGACTAGGATTCTCCAGTGAAATTTTACAGTACTAATCAGTTAGAATCCTAACCCAGCATCCAGGTGTCTTTATTTATTTATTTAATTTCCTTTCAAAGTGCTTGCTTGCGTGGGCAGTTGAACTATTGTCCATATACAATTTATCTTCAAAATTATGGGATTATTTTAATGTAATCGGTAACTAAGTTTTGTAAAATGAAATGGTGCACGTGCTTATAAAAAAAGTAAAAAGGAAAAGGTGTTTTGACTTGTTAAATTATTATTTGCATTAAGATCTTATCCCAAATCCCACGGACATGACCATTATTAAACCCGCAATAATTTTTTTACAAGAAGCGTAATAGACAAATATGATATAAATTATAATGTCAAAATACACATTGTCATATAATTCTTTCATTATAAAATAGTATTTTTTTCATTTAATTAAAGTAGATATTTACTAAAAAATAATAAAATAATAAAAAGGTTATTTTAATTCTAAGAGAATAAATTATAACTTATATTCATCAAAAAAGAAATATAAATAATTATCGCTTTCCGTAAAATTTAAACAGGAAACATTTCGTCTCAACTGAGCTATCATTGGATATTAAACCTTTACATACATATATATATATATATATATATTATTTTAGTAGATATTTGACATTGTCTAATCCTTACGTCATACAATAATAAGCTCCAAATTCCAATCAAATAAAGAGCACTCTCTCCATTTTTTTTATTAGTTATTTTGGAAAATTTATTCTGTATTTTGTAGTAGTAAATTATTTATCGATTTAAAAAATTTAGGAGGAATTATTTTTTTTTTCAATTTTACTCTTATTTTTTGTTTTATACACTAATTAACTGTTTAAAATAAATTTAAAATTTATTTATAAATAAATCTCAAGTTTGAAAATACATATATTAAAATATAGAATTCAATTAAATTTTATATTTTTATATTTGGAATAAATATATAATTAAATTATTTTTATGCATATTTTCTAAAATACCTTTTTTAGTATAATAAATATAATTTTATTTTACATTTATAATTAATATTTAATTTTAAAATGTAATAAAAAAATTAGTGGGAAGAAAAATAAGTAAAAAAGAAGCAAAGAGAGAGAAATGTTAGATGAAGAGAAAGAGAGTAATAAGAGGAGAAAGAGAGACAACAGAAAAAGAAGAGGAAGAGAGAGAATAGAAAAAAAAAATGAGAAAAGAGGTGGTAAAATTTTTTTTTTGTTCATAATATTTATTTTTATTAGCTGTGAAAATTTATTTCAATTTTATATATTTGAATGAAATTTAGTTTAATTATATCTAATTCTATGGAATTAAATTCATAAAATTGAAATAAATATTTTTTAATAATTTAAATACAAAATTCAAGTTATAAACAGGTTATAGATGTTCGATAACTTTGCAAATTTTTATATAAAAATAATTTTTATACAAAATAAAAATTTTATTTTATTTTGTAATTTATTGAAAAAATGATAATGATGAATTAGGCGGATCAAAAAGGAATTTAGAACAAAGAATTCATAATTATCTCTATTGATCATATAAATGAAAATAAATAAAAAAAAGAAAAATTAAATGCTGATTGGATTAAAATACTTTGAATTTTTTAACTTTTTACAATGATATTGTATCATTTAGAAATAAATTATTACACTCTAAATTTATAAAGCTATTTACAATAATACTCATTAATCGGAATTATTGCTTTGAATTTTTCTTTTTTTCAGTCAACATGCAAATTAGAATATAGGATCCATACCCAATGACAATTACTCTCTTTATTTCAAAAAGATTATCTATTACTCTCTTTTTCCACAAATTATAATTTTTATTTCCTTTTTAAGATATCCAAAATAAATAGTTTATTTTCTTTTTTAAGTTAAATTTATTATTGTGTTTCTAAATATGTCATTTAGTGTAGTTATAATCAATTACATTATTTTAAAATAATTAATGCAATTTGTGATCATTATAGAAATAAAATAGTAAAATAAATATAAATCCTTAATCTTTGTGTCAAAATAAAAGTGAACTATAATTTATGAACATAGAGTATTTTTTTTTAAAATATCTCAAAACATTTGCTCACTCTAAAAATAATTATAACTATTTCTTCATTTTATCCTTATTAATTAAAATATGTGTATTCTCAAAATTAATAATAAAAGTAGCAATAAATCAACATATAAAAGGATATATGTGAAAAAAATAATAAAATTTATGAATTGATAAGTAATTAATAATATTTTTTTAAATGATGTAAGAAAATAAAATGGATAATCATTTCTTGATGGAGGGAGTAAAAATTAAAGTGGAACCATATCAAACCTAAAGCCAAACTTATTCTTATACAATTTTTTTTTTTTCCTCATTGTCGGTCTAATGAAAGATATCTTCAGAATAGGGGGTAACATTAAATGAACAATGACAACTCTAATTAAGCATAAAAAGACTCATTTTAATTTGTTTTTTAGTGCATATCATATGTTATTGAAAAAATAAAAAAATTCAAATAAATAATTTTAATAACAGGTGCTATTGTAAACAATTTTATAAATTTAAAATATAAGAGGCTTTGGTAGAGTATAATTATAAAAATGTTAAAAAAAATTATGTATTTTGTTCCAATTAACCAAAATTAAATTTATATTTAGATCTAATTTCAATAGTCAACGTACTCGTTTATAGTATAGATACATAAAAGAGTTATGTATCAAATCATAGGCCTGTAGATTCTGAGCAGTGCAAAAATTATTAGATATTACTTTCTTTAATCTCTTTTCCTCACGTGCAATTGAATTACACGTGCGAGTTCAAAGCCAAAATGAAAGCCAATATTACCGGTATAAACTCAAATTCAAATTGAGCCCCAACAAAGAAAGCATATTGGATTAAGATTTTTAAAAATATTTATTGACTTTTTATAGATAAATAATTTTTTATAAAGTTCATAAATTTTTAATAATTTATGTGTAGTTTATAAATTTATAAATAATTTTTAAAAATTTTATTTTAAAATTTTTTATAAAAATTAATAGACTTTTATATATATTAATAAACTTTCATTATTTTTTAATATTTATTTTATATAATGATAGACAATGAAAGGTTTCATGGGAGTTATAAAAGAATTAATAGCCTTAATCATACCTTTAATTTATCATTCACATTGCCTTGTCTACTTTACAAACAATTTTATTAATATACTTTCCTTCTATTATTTTGCTATTTGGATATTCTTGGTCACAAATTCTAGTTGTTTACCCTAAAATATTACTCTTGGTTACTCAGTAATATACTCAAAAATATAAATAACAAGACTTTATAATATACAAGTAAAATTCCATACTACCTATACCTAATAGTCAAGATTTCTACACTTTAAATTAGAAACACAATGAAAAATTAGTCCTAGAATACATGTGTTTTATATTTGAAAGAACCATTAATTTGTTTTCTTTTAAGAATCATTAATTTGTTTTCTTTTTCTTTTTGATTCGAGACATTATATATTTATATATAATATATTAATTTAATTAATTGATTCTAATCAAATTTGTTATAGAGCTCAATTGTGTTTAGGTACCCACATGTTAATATGTTCTTATCAACTATGAGTTTATATGTTGTGCGTTAGTTTTCTTTTACTTTTTTGAAGGCTATAAAATATTTTTCTGGTTACGTGATTTCAAAAAAAAAAAGTCAGTTGAAATCTTAAAGGAAAATGGAAGAAAATTAAGGAGATTTTGTATTCATATCATACATAAAAAGCCAGTTAAAATATATAAAAACCTATTATTTGTAAAAGTCAATAACTTTTGAATACTTATTTACTTTTATAAACTTTATAAAAGTTATAACTGAATAACTGCTGCTTTATAAATTTTTTTAAAGTTTTTAAAAGTAAAATTTGGGATTAATTACTCATAAAAATCAATTTTATGGCTTAAATTGGAGAAAAAAAAATCATTTTGGGTCCAATTAGACATTATGATAAAGTTGAAGAGTAATTTGAACCTTTATCCAAGTTATTATCGAATACGTTTTGACTTTTATAAACTTTTTAAAAATTTATTCTTTGATTTTTAAAGTTTATAAAAGTCTTTAATTTTTCAAATCCAACGTATCCATGTAAGATTTTTTTTTTAAGTGTTGGGATATTTATTTTAGTTTTACTACTAAATTAAAATTTTATTATTATTATTATTATTATTATTTAATTTGAGTTTATTTTTTTTTTTATCTAAATGATTTAAATGAAGGGTTTTGAGTAAGTTATAAATTTAAAATAATCTATTGGTCTTGGGTGTGTTATTAGAGATAAGCAAGGTAATTATGCTGTTGCTATGTTGAAAGGAGTTTGGATCTGTTTGGTATTGCTTTTGAAAAAAGTGATTTCAATAAAAATTTTGATTTTTTTTAAAAACTGTTTTTAAACAGAAATATGAAAATTGATACTTTTTTTAGAAATATATTTGAAAAAGCAGCTTATAAAAAAAATAAAAATCAATCAATAAATTAAAAAAAAATTTAAAAACACTTTTTTAATTCTTAACAACAATCTCAAACATACTCTTTGTAGAGTAGCTGGCTTTAAGCTAGGTCAAGCACTTTGCGCACTTGAGGCTCTCAATTGAATCAAATTAAAAGGCTATGTTTTTGTTGTCTTTGAGAGTCATGAGTTGATTATTATCCAGACTTTACGAAACTTTGTGAATAATTTATCTCTTTTTGGTTTAGTTATTTTGTACTGTAAAAATATTTTAAAAGATGTACTTCCTTTATTATGAAAAAAGTCGCCATTAAAAAAAATCACAATTTTTAAAATAATAATAATTTTATTATAAGTTATCAAAAAGACCCCTTATTAATTGTAGTATAAATTAGGAAAATATTTTTCATACTTAAAAAATGGAAGGATAAATTAACCATTTTACTATTTTTTTTATTGGATTGCTAAATGGCCACTTATTTATGAACAAAACTAATTTTTTTAATGATCACTTTTTTCATAATGGAGAGAATAGTTCATTGTGAAATTATCTTTGTTAAGATATCAGCAAACATTACTGCACACAGGCTTGCAAGTGTAGCACGTTCTAAGACTGATTTGTAAGTATGGGATCTCTCTACTCTTTTTGCATTGCTGATATTATTTTATCTGATTTGCAATAAAGCTCTCATTTATTTAAAAAAAAAAATTTAAAATAATTAATTTCTCAAAATCAATCAATTATTTGGTAAGTTTATGCAATTCATTTAAATATAATTTAATAATAAATACATAGATTAAATTCAAATTCTTTCCTTTAATAAAAGAAATTATTTTCTTGAAATTTACATTTTTTTAGAAAGCGTAAAATTTACATTTAATAATATACGAGAAATTATATAATTTTTAATTATGTAGACTTAATGTGCATATTTCGAATACGAGAAAATCATATAACTAATAAACTGACACAGAAAAATATAAATTTATAATTTCATAAATTATAAAAATTTTAAAATCATTAGTTTATAATATTCACAAAAAGTAGTAATTCGTTATATATTAATTTCAGTATTTTGATAGTTTTTTTTTGAAAGAAATATTTTTATAGTTTTGTCCACTATAATCATGCAAAAAAAAAAAAAATTGAGTGTTAGTAGTTTATTTAATAAATCGTAATGTAATATAATGTAATTTAATTAAATATAATTTTAATATAATAATTATATTAAAAATATATTTAATTATATTTTAAGTTTATTCAAGTGATTGGCATATGCCAGGGAAGTATCTTAAATTAAAATAGCAACTCTTTATTAGTAGTATGAACTAATTGATGATAAAAAAAAAAAAAAAAGAATTGAAACAATAATTAATACACATTATATTTTTTTTTGTTAAAAAAGAAAACACAACTTATATATTTTATTTACAAAAAATGAAATCAACACATAAAATAATTCCTCTACTAGTTGTTAAACCATCGTAGAGGTATTAATTGAAAAATAACACAACCTACATATAAAAAAAAAAAAAACGTTAAACAATCTTACAGTAATAATTTTAAATTACTTTTTAAAATAAAAAAAAATAAAACTTTACTGCTAAATGGACTGTACTAAAAAAACAAAACAATTTTCATAAATATTAATCCCAAAGAATATATTAGAATAGCCTAATAGGAAGCAAAATAAACAAAATCTAGAGAAAATCAAGTGTTAATAAATGGAAGTAAATGCATTCCCACTAACAAAGGATAAGTTTTTTTTTTTTTTTTTTTTTTTAATTAATTAATTTTTGGGTGAAAAGAGGTCAGGTTTTCATCTCATTAAGGACACAGCACAACATGGCCCCCCCACACACAGGGACACACTTCCATTTTCTATTTTTCTGTCTTAACTTACTGTTTCTTCTTCACAAACGGACATTTGAGTGCCCTCTGGCTTGGATTATTAACCTCATCAAACCCCTCCCCTCCCCTCCTCTCCTCTTACCCCTTCTCTCTCTCTCTCTCTCTCTCTCTCCCCTTTTCTTTCTCATGGTTTCTTTTTTGGGTTTAAGTGCTTTTTCTTAATTGTTTAACCTTAACCCTTCCCACAGCCCACTTCACACACTCATCAAGATTTCTCCTTCTTTTCTTCATTATCCACATATATATCAACTATACATTTCTAAGCATAATCATTGATTATTGGGTCTTCTTATTTTTCTCAAACCCATAAGAAAATTTTAAGGGAAAGAAATTAAAAGAAAACTCTGTTTTAGTGGATTGACTTGGAATCTTTTGGTTAACAAGGTAAATTCTTGTTTGATTTTTTGTTTTTCTTCTTCTAGTGTATCAATCTTTTCAATTCAGTCCATTTTGAACTCTTTCTCTCAGTATATATTGTTAAATTTTCTAATTTTTGTTCTGAATTTGTTCTGTTTTGGGGCTGTTTCTTTTATGTATACTGGATCTCTGATACTTTGAACTTTTTGTTTGTGGGTTCTGATGTTTGTTTGGTTTCTGATATGTGTGTTTAGATTAGACCAATAATTCCTCTGTTTTGCGTGTAGATCCAAGGTGATTGATATCATCTATCTCATGATTTTTAACATATTTTCTAAAACAATTTTTTTTTTCCGAGGAAAGCTGAAAATTTTCCTGGAAATTCTCTCCTTCTGTCATAAAAGGGTGAGATCTGGGTTGTTCATTTGATGATAAGATTCATTGGATTTCTGATCTAGTTTTAGGCTTTAATATCTAAATTGATTACTTTAATATGCTGCTATTAGATGCGTTTTATCTGTTTCAATAGAAAATATTTTATGGGTAGTTTTTTTTTATGAACTAGAAATTGGGATTTTTTTCTTTTTGGAATATTAGTTTCATGGAAGACTTTTAATGGAATTAATTTATGTCCAACAAAATTGCAGTAAATAATTGGTGTTTGGGATTTTGTAATAAGTAGTCTTGTGTGAATAATAAGGATGATATTGAACTCGTGTTGAATGATCATATGTATATATCTTCTCTTAGAAAGATTGACAAAATGATCATTAGGAAACAATATATGACTTTTGCTGAGTTTAATATTTTTAATTTTGGTGATGTTCACAGGATTGGAAAGAATTAGATAATTATTGGGTTCAAAGCCATTTCAAGTCCCTGGAATTTAAAGATGATGATGTTTGAGGAGATGGGATTTTGTGGTGACATGGATTTCTTCTCTGCTCCTCTCGGGGAAGATGTGGCTGCTCCACAAGCTGAGCCAGAGCCTACTGTAGAGGACGATTATAGTGATGAAGAGATTGATGTTGATGAGCTCGAGCGTAGGATGTGGAGGGACAAGATGCGTCTCAAAAGGCTGAAAGAACAGAACAAGAGTAAGGAGGGTATTGATATCGTCAAGCAGCGGCAGTCCCAGGAGCAGGCTAGACGGAAAAAGATGTCAAGGGCACAAGATGGGATCCTAAAATACATGTTAAAGATGATGGAAGTTTGTAAAGCTCAAGGTTTTGTTTATGGGATTATCCCGGAGAAGGGAAAGCCGGTGACTGGAGCATCTGATAATCTGAGAGAGTGGTGGAAGGATAAAGTTCGGTTTGATCGAAATGGTCCAGCTGCCATAGCAAAGTATCAAGCTGACAATTCGATCCCAGGCAAGAATGAGGGTTGTAATTCAATTGGTCCAACACCACACACCTTGCAGGAGCTTCAAGATACTACTCTGGGTTCACTCTTGTCCGCTCTGATGCAGCACTGTGACCCTCCTCAGAGGCGTTTTCCATTGGAGAAAGGTGTTCCTCCACCATGGTGGCCTAATGGAAATGAAGAGTGGTGGCCTCAATTGGGCTTACCCAAGGATCAGGGTCCTCCACCTTACAAGAAGCCTCATGACTTGAAGAAGGCATGGAAGGTGGGGGTTCTCACTGCAGTGATCAAGCATATGTCTCCTGACATTGCCAAGATTCGCAAGCTTGTGAGACAGTCAAAGTGTTTGCAGGACAAGATGACAGCTAAGGAGAGTGCTACTTGGCTTGCAATTATCAACCAAGAGGAGTCATTGGCTCGCGAGCTCTACCCAGATTCCTGCCCACCTTTATCATCAGGTGGAGGGAGTGGGTCTCTAGTCATTCACGATTGCAGTGAGTATGATGTTGAAGGGGTTGAAGATGAGCCCAACTTTGATGTGCAAGAGTGTAAACCTGATAATCTTAATTCCTCAAATTTGGGAATGGAGAGAATGCGAGATAGGCTACCACATCGACAACCTACTTACCCAATTAAGGGAGAAATTATCACCAATGTTGATTTTATCAGAAAGAGAAAACCCTCTAGTGATATGAACATGATTGTGGATCAGAAGATATATACATGCGAGTTTGTTCAATGTCCTCACAGTCAACTTCGCCTTGGTTTCCATGACAGGACTTCTAGGGACAATCATCAATTAACTTGTCCATTCAGAAGCTCTTTAGAGTTTGGAGGGTCAAATTTTCATGTTAATGAAGTGAAGCCTGTTATCTTTCCTCAACCCTGTGCTCAACCGAAGCTAGCAGCTCCAATGTTGAACACAGCACCACCTGCTTTTGATCTATCAGGAGTTCCAGAAGATGGGCAAAAGATGATTAGTGAGCTCATGTCAATCTACGACACTAACATCCAAGGGAGCAAGAACTCAAATTCTGGAAACAATGGAGTCAATGAAAGTCACAATCTTTTCCAGCCAAAAATTCACCATCAACCGGACAATTACTTCCGAGGTCAAGGCAATGTGATAGAGGGAAATATCTTCGAGGAGTCGAATATCCACAATAACCATCAAATGTTTTCACAGGATGGCGGGCAGTTTGACAGGTTTAAAGCTCTGAATTCTCCATTCGAGAACAACCAGCAGCAGAACAGCAACAGCAACAGCAACAGCTTCAACTTATTGTTTGGATCTCCGTTTGATTTGGCTTCCTTCGACTACAAAGAAGACTTGCAAGGCTTGGCAATGGATTCTCTGCCAAAGCAGCAGGATGTTTCAATCTGGTTCCAGTAAAAAAGGAATTTACCAATCACTCTATAGAACAGTTATGCATGTTCTTGAGGGATGATGACCTATCTATTTTACTCTTTTTAGGCTTTTGCAAATCCAGTGAAAGCTTTTACTGGCTTAAGGACTGCTTACCAGTTTTTACTTGTATTTCCCTTTATATTTGTAGGTCTAGAAGTTTTAGATAGTTGAAAGCAGAGGCATGAAAATGGGCTAATAAAGAAGTTAGTAAGTCCCATAAATTGCTTTGGCTGTTAATTACTATAAAATATTATATATATAATATGTATACATGATATATGTCTGTGAAATAAATAAGTAAATTAGATTTGTTTTGGTGGGGGGTTTTTCATCAGATAAAACCATTGTGGTTAGGGATCTGATGGCAAGTATTTGTTTAAATTGTGTTGTAATCTTGTAATGGGAACGTGTTGTCTGGTTCTTGCTGAATGGTAAAGGATTGTCTTTTTGTGAATCTTGTTGGTCTTGCCCATGTGAGTTTTTTAGGTTTGTTGATGCCTTGTTGAGTGTTGACTACCTTTTCTATAATGGCATGTTTGGCGTTTTGGCTCAATGCTACTTTTTCAAAAATCAACCTTTTGGGATAATTTCTAACATATATTTTTGGAAAAAAGAAAAAAGATTTATATATGAATTAGCAAATAAATTTGTTTTTTCATGTTATTGATGAATTCTTTTATTTTATTTTGAAGGATCTCTAACTTTTTGTGAATTGTTTATTTTAGTTTGATTTTTTTTTACCCTAATTTTAGTATAAATAAATAGATTAAAGAATTAAATTTGATTCACTACATGAAAAAATATTTTATAATGTAATTTTTTTGAATAATATATGTTGGGCAAAATCATATATATATATATATATATATTTATTTATTAATTTTGGTATTAGTAGATTTTTAGGGCACTTTTTGTAGTTTTAATTTTCAGTTATTTAGTTACAGTTTTAAGCTTATAACAGCTCAATTTTTGAAATTTAGCCCTGCCAAGACACCAATTACTCGTAACAATTGTAATCTATTTTATCCAAAGAGGGTAGTAATGTGGTGGTATTGGTCCGATGAATGACTGGCAACGGTGGTGATGGTGCTGGGTCTTTGTTCAAGGTTCAAGAGGGGCGGCTGCTCTTGGAAGCTTATGGGATCTTTTTCAAGCTTTGATTGCAATGTTTGGCCAGTTGTCAACACACTTGGCGTGTTAGACTCAAAAGTTTGGAACTTATCACTTCAATGTGTTTGTGGGTCCCATTTCTTTTTCTTATTATTATTATAATAATAATAATAAATTATAGAGACTGCCATCTCTTTTTCTTATCTATTATAGTTATCTTTTTCGCTAATTGATTCAGTGTAAACAACGTTGCCTGCGCTCCAGTGTATTGGCCGTTTGATCAACATACTAGGTGATGGCTTAATTAATCTGGTAGCTCATATTTCTCGGTGTAAATGAAGTTTGCACAAAATAATTTCATATTTCCTAAAAATTGATAACCTAATATGTAACGAGTAAATAAATTTCTTATCTATAGCAACTTTGTTTAAAAAATTCTGCCGTCCATAAAGATCTCCTTTTTGTTCTCTTCGGCTGTCCTCAACAGTTTATTATTGATACGGGGACTCTTTTTGCTCTAACTTTTTTCATCATTTCTTTTTGTAGTTTTTCTTTTTTCAGTCAAAATAAATATTTAAATTATATTTTTATTTTATTTGTATAAATTAATCAGAATTTATAGATTTAATAGTAAAATCTTTTATATTTTTTTAATAGTTGGGTTCGAAAATGGCAAATCAAATATGTATAAAGAAAAACCTCATAACTATTAAGTTTTCAACATCTAAAGATAAATCAAAACTTTATAGCAACAAAAATGATTTTATTTGGTTGAAAATTAGTTTAGGATCTTATATTAGATTTAATTTTCTTAGTTATTTGGTAATTTTGTTGATATGTTACGAGTCTTTTGTCTAATATTCCTTTATAAAAGTTTATTTGTCTTCAGTTATGGGAAAGCTAGAAACAGTTTAAATTTTTTTATCTTCCGTTATAGGAATTAGAAGGAGTTTGAGTTTGATATTAGAAGAGTAGACTCATTTAAAGACAAGTTAAATGATAATAAAGTCAATTTGTGAGTAAAATGTATTTCTTATCGATACGCTAAACGCAGTCAAGGTACTTATGCGACCTGCTAACTGTAGACAGTTAGGAACCGATTTTATTGAATCAAATCCAAGGATCAAACAAACAAAAAAAAAAAAAGAAAAAAGTTTGACCCAATTCACACCTATTGAAGAGAACTAAAACTATAAGGGAGTAAGCGCCACAAGTTACCTTGATAAGCATAAATTGAAGTTCTAAATAAGAACTTGGAAGGATCTCTCACATGAAGAAAATTCAAAAAAGATTATTATTATTCATAACTGCCTTCGTTACAATGGAAGTTTTTAGTTTATATGGAAGCTAACCTCTTAACCTCTAACCCTAGAATTAGATAAGAGTTAAGAAATTTGATTCTTTATAGAAACAAGAATCCTTATTGAACATAGAATCCTAATTAAGAAATCCTTTTTGAAAATAGAATTCTAATTAAGAAGTTAACTCCTAAAATCAAGCCAAATAAAATAAATCTGATGTGAACCTACTAATATATCAAGTTTAAGGCCCATAATTGCAAAGAGTAAATTTAAAACATAAAACTTAAACACAGCAGTTGGAGGCTCGTCGCACCTGCGACGGTCATCTTGCTCGCGACAGTCATTGCGCCCGCTACGAGAGCATAATGTCTGTCTGCTATTGCGCATGCATGACGGGTCTGTGTTCTGGGCCCGTCATGACTGTGACGAGTGTCGCGACCACGACACGTTTAGTCTTCAGCATTTTCTTTTTCTTCATCTCCATTTTATAGCCAAGAGTAGGTGATTAGCCTTTGGGAAGGTTTTGGCATCTTTTAGATAGTATGGAGGTCTTCTAAAGTTGATTCTTCATATTGCATTTCCATGATCAACCCTTGCAAGGCTTTTTTCATTCTCTTTGTTTTTGCCCTTGTCATTGGACTTCCAATTCCTTGCAAAGGATCTTGGGAAGATTTTGTGGTCATAGCTCCTTGATCCCTATCATTCCCTCCCTCCTCGAAAGGATTCATCCTAAAATCACTTGCATAAAACAAAGTAAGATTAGCAATATTAAATGTAGCATTAACATTACCATAGTTGCTTGGCAAATCTAGCCTGTAGGTATTGTCATTGATTCACTCCAAGACTTGAAATGGTTCATCTCCTTTAGGTTGCAACTTGGACTTCCTTTGGTTGGGGAATCATTCCTTTCTCATGTGCACCCATACCCAATCTCCACGTTCAAACACAATCTTGACTCGCCCCTTATTTGCTTGCCTTGCATATTGTTCATTCTTTCTTTTAATGTTGGCTCACACCTTGGCATGAAAATCCTTCACAAATTCAGCCTTTTTTTTTACCGTCCAAATCTGTATGCTCATTAGTAGTTAAAGGCAAAATATCTAAAGGAGTGAAAGGATTAAATCCATAGACAATCTCAAAAGGTGAAAAGGAAGTAGTTGAATGAACATTCCTATTATATGCAAACTCAATGTGTGGTAGGCATTTCTCCCATTGTTTTAAGTTCTTTTGTATGATTGCCCATAATAAGGTAAAGAGTGTCCTATTGATCACTTTGGTTTGTCCATCCGTTTGAGGATGTGCAACAATAGAAAACAGTAGTTTAGTCCCCAATTTTCCACATAAAGTGCACCAAAAATGGCTTAGGAACTTGACATCCCTATCACTCACAATTGTTCTAGGCAAACCATGTAAACGAACTACCTCTTTAAAGAAAAAATTATCAATATGTGTAGCATCATTAGTTTTAGCACAAACAATGAAGTGAGACATTTTACTAAACCTAACAAGAACAACAAATATGCTATCCATACCACTTTGAGATCTAGGCAATCCTAACACAAAATCCATTGAAATATCAGTCCAAGGATGGTTAGGTACAGGTAAAAGGGTATATAAACCATGTGGCTTGACCTTAGACTTTGCTTGTTTATAACAAATGCACTTCTCACAAACATATTGCACATCATGCTTCATGCTAGGCCAATAAAAATGTTCATGCAAGATGTCTAAAGTCTTTTGAACACCAAAGTGCCCCATCAAACCAACCTCATGAGTTTCCCTCACAAGCAACTCTCGTATAGAACATATAGGCACACATAATTTATCCTTTTAAACAAAAACACACATACCTATAATATTCTCCAAATGCACACTTACCACATGCATTCCATGCTTGGCCAAAATCAGCATCAATTCCATACAATTCTTTAATAAACTCAAAACCAAGTAATTTAGTTTGCAATGATGAAAGTAATACATACCTCCTCAACAAAGCATCAGCAACAACATTTTCCTTTCCATGTTTATACTTAATCACATAAGGAAATGTTTTTATAAACTCTAGCTGTTTAGCATGCCTCTTGTTAAGCTTATCTTGGGATTTCAAAATTTTAAACTTTCACGATTAGAATAGATGATGAATTCCCTAGGCCAAAGATAATGTTGCCACGTATGTAGAGTCCTAACTAATGCAAATAATTCTTTGTCATAAGTACGATAATTCAAAACTGCCCCATTAAGCTATTTGCATATGCAATAGGTTTGGAATCTTGCATCAAAATATCCCCAATGCCAATCCTAGATGCATCACATTCAATTTCAAAAGCTTTATCAAAATTTGGCAAGCTCAACAATGGTGCATTTGTTAATTTATATTTCAAAGTATTAAAAGCTCTTTCGTGCACATCAATCCACTTAAATACAACATTCTTTTTAACAAGTTCATTGAAAGGTGCAGCAATAGAACTAAAATTTTGAACAAAACTTTGATAAAAACTTGCCAAACCATGGAAACTTCTTACCTCGTTCGCATTTTTAGGTGTAGGCCATTCCTTAATTTCCTTTACCTTTTCCTCATCAATATTAACACCATGCCAACACACAATAAAACCAAGAAATATCATAGATTCCATGCAAAATGAGCACTTCTTAAGATTAGCATACAACTTGTGCTCCCTCAACACGTAAAAGACAACATGTAAATAATTTATATGCTCATCCGAACTTTTGCTATACACTAAAATGTCATCAAAGTACACTACCACAAATTTTCTAATAAAAGCATGCAACACATGATTCATTACCTCATGAATGTACTAGGTGCCTTAATAAAACCAAATGGCATTACCAACCACTCATACAACCCATACTTAGTTTTAAACGCAGTTTTCCTTTCATCACCTTCTTTTATTCTAATTTGATAGTAGCCATTCTTTAAATATATTATAGTAAACAAACAAGAGCTATACAATTCATCCAATATATCATCTAATTTAGGGATTGGATGTCTATACTTTATAGTGATTTTGTTAATGGCTCGACAATCCACACACATACGCCATGTTCCATCTTTCTTTGGGACTAAGATGACAGGAACTGAATATGGGCTAAGGCTTTTCCTTATGAATCCTTTCTCTACCAATTCATCCACTTGCCTTTGACTCTCTTTTGTCTCCTCTGGATTGGCTCTATAAGTTGGACGGTTTGGAATTGAAGCTCTAAGCATGAAATCAATTTGATGTTCAATGCCTCTCAAGGGAGGTAGACCTTGTGGAATCTCCTCGGGGAATAGATCATCAAATTCCTATAATAGAGAAATAACAACACTTGGCATAGAAGGGTTAAGCTCATTAGTTGAAAGATACACATCCTTGTACATAAGTACAAATATAATTGTGGCCTTGACATTAAAACATTTTTAACCTTAATTTTTTCAGCAAATGCACTCATTTTCTTGTGTTTCTCTCCCTTTTCCTCAGTTTTTTTTCAATTTGACTTTTTCTTTTCTCTTGCTCATCCTCTTTCTTTTCTTGTTCACTCTCTCTCTTTTTGTTTTCCTCTATCTCACATCACTATTTTTCTCTTAATCTACATTCTTTTGCTATCCTCACTTGATCCTCATAAGCTTGCATAGGTAAGAGAGGGGTTAGTACAAAAATTTTGTTATTAAAGGCAAAAGTATATCAATTTTTGTACCCATAATGAGTGACCCTCCTATCAAATTGCTATGGACGTCCCAAAAGAATGTGACCAGCGTGCATTGGGGCCACATCACATACAACTTCACCCTTATACTTTCCAATGGAGAAGGAAACCAATACTTGCTTGGTTACTTTGATTTCCCCACAGTCACTCAACCATTGCAGCTTGTATGGATTTGGGTGCTTCATAGGCTTCAATTTTAACTTATCCACCAACAAAGTACTAGCCACATTAGTGCAACTCCCATTATCAATGACCATTGTGCAGATTTTGTCGCTCACCCAGCATCTTGTAAGAAAAATATGCTCTCTTTGTTCCTCATCACCATCTTCTTTTGGTTGATTGCTCAAAGCTCTTCTAGTGACCAATAAGTTCCCTTTCATTGGTCCTTCAATTTTAACATCCAATCAATCTTCCAAGGGAGGCATTTCATCTTCACTAGAGCTTGCTCTTTCAATGTCTCCATTGTCCCTTACCACCATGACTCACTTGTTTGGACATTGAGAAGCAATGTGCCTGAAGCCTTAGCACCTAAAACATTTGATGTCATGAGTCTTAGTAGGAGTTTTTGAATCAATTTTACCTTTAGGAACAACATTAGACTCCTTGGACTTGGGTTCCTCTTTTAACTTGGATACAACTTTGTTGTCCTTCCAATTCGACTTCCATGACTAGCTAAAAGATGAACTAGCTCATGAACTCTTTGACTTGAGTTGCCTTTCCACCTTAATAGCCTTGTGTAGCAGCTCCTCCATCTCCATATAATGTTGTAAATCCACTATGTCGATAATCTTTCTATTTAACCCTCTAATGAATCTCGCCATTGTAGCCTCTCGATCCTTATCTATGTTAGCTCTAATCATTACAATCTCCATCTCTTTGTAGTAGTCCTTTACACTCTTGGAGCCTTGGACCAAACTTTGAAGCTTCCTTTGCACATCCTTATAGTGATGACTAGGGATAAATCGTTTCCTCATAACTATCTTAATGTCCTCACAACTTCGAATAGGCCTCTCATCATTCCTCCTTCTCTTTTGTTGAAGATCATCCCCCCAAATACTTGCGTAATCTATGAATTTTGCAGCTGCCAACCTCATCTTTTTCTCCTCGGAGTAGTTATAGCAATCATACACATGTTTGACCTTCCTTTCCTATTCCAAATATAACTCAAGATCATTTTTCCCTTGAAATTCAGGAATCCTCATTTTAATGCTTCCCAAGTTATTATCCCTTTTATCTATAACCCTCTTTCCTTTCCTAAAATGAGATTCTCCCTCATTCAATTCACACTTATCATCTTCCTCATACTCCCAACTTCTTGAAGGCTTTGATTTGCTTGGAGTTTGCAAATCATCTATCCTTGAACTAAGTGTCTTCATTTGATCCATCATAGCCCTCATCCACAACTTCATCTTAAGATCTTGATGTTTACTCCCACTATTGCTCATTATGAGTTTTCTTGCAAAGAAAGGGTTAGTGCAAAAACAGATTGGTTCCTTACCAACTCAACTCATGTGTTTCCACACACGAAATGTGCACTCCACTCGTGTTTCACTCTTCTTTTATGGCTTTTCTAAGAATTAAGCTCACCACTTAAGCCTTTTATCACTCTTTTAGATTCTTACTCTAGCTCTTACAAATAACTCTATCAATGCTCTTACCAAGATAACAAGTGACTGTGACGCCTCGTCTAAGCATCGGTCCGATCCGCTAAAGGGAATCAAAATGCTTATTTGGGTTTGAACTTATAATGGAACCCTCGAGTTTAGATTGGTTGATTTTGAAAAGAGTTGCCACCTTAATTTTATTTTATTTGGGAAAAGATTAAGGGAAAAACCCAAATTGACTCCAATTAATATCCCAAAGGAAAAACACTAGCCTAGAAACCAAAGAGGATTTGGGGACTAGGTTTTCATTTTATTTAGAAAAATGATTAGTTTGGCAAATTTAATATAAAATGACTTAAAATAAATTTCATGAATAGTTTACATAATGCATGAATAATTATAAAATGCATGAATAAGCAAAAAGATAAACATTCATTCTAAGCTGAAAAGTAAAGCAATAAAGTAAAGTAATTAACTTACAATTCAAAACCAAAATAGGGGATACTTCCTCTAGCCTTATGAGTTTTAGGGAAGTCACACATTCTCCAAAATAATTCCAAAGCAATAAACAAACAAAAAGTGAAATAAAGCCAACATCATAATAAAGAAAACAAACTAAAAACAAATAGCATAAAGAAAAAGAACTAATTCATAAAAGAATATACAAGAGAAGGATTATTTCTTATTTAAATTGGATTTAATGCTTTAAACAAGCAAGCCTATGTATCCCTTTGAATGGGAATCAAAATTCACGTAGTTCGTCCTTCTTGCAAAAGGGGTTAGTTTAGCCTAGCCATTTTATCATGTTTCAGTTCATTAATTGAAAGGTGAGTTGATTGATTAAATCTGATTGATTGATTGCCAAGTTGTTAATTAGGTCAGGTTTTAATTAACAAGTAGATACATCAATTCAAATTGCTTACCAAGTTAATTAAATCAGATTCTAATCAACATCCCTCAAAATAATGAAAGAAAATGATAAAAAATGCAAAGCAAAGAAATGACAAACGAAAAAAACAAACTAAGCAATCCTAAGGGAAAAATAACAAAACAAACAAAATAATATAAAGCAAAAGAAAAATTAAAACAAAACAAAATAGAACAAAAAAAATAAAAGAAAGAAAATAAATACCTTATGAAGACGAGGCTTGGGGATGTAGGGCGGATGAAGTAGGCGACCAGATTGCAATTCCACCTTCTTAACTCGGCGGAATGAAAACCTTTGAATGGTGACTTAGACGATATTATTGGGACTTCCTTGGACCAATTTGAGGAGAGCTACCTCGAAACGACCACCCAAATCAAATAAAATAAAATTTTAAACTAAAAAAGAGTTCTTTTCTTTCAAATCAAACTTTAAAAATATTGATTACTTTGAAATCATTAGTTTGATTAAGTAATTCTAAGTGTGGAAATGAGGTAGGGGGTGTTGCTTTTATAGGGAGAGAGATGGGAGTAAAACAGTTAAGTTTCAGTGTAGGATTTGCTTCCCAAGGCAGAAAACTGCACATGAAGCTTTAGGAACCGCACATGGTGACTTTTGGACTGTACGGAAGGCATGTGAGCATATTGTAACCATACAAGAGTTGTGTGGTTCCACATAGGGCCTATACAGTTCCTCACAGTCTTTGTGCAGTTTCACACAGGGTCTGTGCGGTCACAGGCCACCCTGTGCGATCCCTATAGGTCCGTACGCCCCTTTTTGCTCTATTTTGACCCGTTTCAAATTTGGTTTAAGTCTGGTTTGATTTTATGGGTTTGTGATTGGGTGCCTGTTGTCTGAAGGTATAAATTTGAGGGTTCACAATGATGAGAAAGTTTGAGGTATGAAATTTTAATGAAAGAACAAAGGTGTGACTAAAGAATTAAAAAGTGCAGGTCTGAAATTTTTTTCACAACCAAAAGAGAAACTATTGGGTATAGAACTTTCTCTTTTTTTTTTAATATATTTAGATCAATAAGGGCACAAGAACAAGAAGAATTCATATTCGACTTCTTTTTTTTTTTTTTTGACAATTTCAGAAACCAAAAAAAATAAGGAATACGTATTCTTGATTTGAAGAGCCAAAGCTCTTATACCAAATGATGCAACCCGCTAGTTATAGAGAGCTAGGAACCAATTATATTGAATCAAACCCAAGGATCGAACAAACAAGAACAAAGAAAAAGCTTGACCTAATTTACACCTGTTGAAGAGAACCAAAGCTATAAGGGGGTGAGCACCACAAGTTACCTTGATAAGCTCAGATCAAAGTTCTAAATAAGAACTTAGAAGAACCTTTCATTTGAAGAAAATTCAAAGAAGATTAGTATTATTCATAACTACCTTCGTTATAATGGAGGTTTTTAATTTATATGGAAGCTAACCTCTTAACCTCTAACCCTAGAATCATATAAGAGCTAAGAAATCTGATTCTTTAAGGAAACAAGAATCCTTATTGAACATAGAATTCTAATTAAGAAATCCTTATTGAAATCAGAATCCTAATTAAGAAGTTAACTCTTAAAATGAAGCTAAATAAAATAAATATAATGTGAACCTATTGCAAAGAGTACATTTAAAACATAAAACTCGGACATAGCAGTTGGATGCTTATTGCGCCTGCCGCTACGAGAGCAAAATGTCTGCCTACTATTGTGCCCATTCGGCTGGTGCGCTTGCACAATGAGTTTGTGTTCTAGGCCCGTCACAACCGTGATAAGTGTCGCGACCATGGCACCTTCAATCTTCAGCATTTTCTTATTCTTCACCTCCATTTTATAGCCAAGAGTAGGTGATCAGCCTTTGGGAAGATTTTGGCATCTTTTGGATAGTATGGAGGCCTTCTAAAGTTGATTCTTCATCTTGCATTTCCATGATCAACCTTTGTAAGGCTTCTTTTATTCTCTTTGTTCTTGCCCTCATCATTGGACTTCTAAATCCTTGTAAAGGATCTTAGGAAAATCTTGTCGTCACAGCTCCTTGATCTTTATCAGGTACCTTATATAATTATTTCTTCAATATAATTAATGAAACTTAGAGAAAAAACTTATCTCTATAACAAGATTTATATGAATTTCTTGAATGCAGTCAAATTTATTTTTTTATTTCAAGAAATTAATTATTATTAACGAAAGACTCTTTTTATTTAAAATAAATGAATTTCTTTTTTCTTTTTTTCAAATTATCAATGTCTAAAACAAAATGCAGTATAAACTGGTAGCTTAATATAGTAATAAGGTGAGATTACTTTTGTCACACCCCAAGTTTGACAGTGCAACGGTCATAGAGAATAGGTAGGCGCAAGGCCACCGAAAATATATAAAACCCAAACAACAATTAACCTGAATTATAAATTAACAATCTTAACATGCATATGAGTAGCCTTTAGTATCAATTCTTTATCAATATTTTTTTTTCAAATATCATCATAATATCCATGTCAATTGGTCTCATGAATAACATCACAACATATATGTCCTACCATTGATATCATCGTGACAATTCAATTACTATAGAGCAACTATAATTGGAATTACTACAACTCATCAAAAATACATATAATTCTTAGATGATATTATAAACATAAACATAAGCATATATACTATAGCTTTCTTAATGGAGGAAGAAAATCAAAAAGTCCAACCTATCCAGCTTCTATCCACTTCTATATAATAACCCAAAAGCCACAGATGATGTTGTCAGCCGTCAACTCAATAAATTATGAAATGCATGCAAGACATGATTTCATACTAAGGCAATGAATCTATAAGGACAAATCATTATATTCATTTTCAATGGGTAACAATGACATACTTTTAACGAGTTGATATTGACTTGATCAATACAATGGCATTTCAATGTTTCAAAGACTTATCAATTTTGATAGGGCAAAAATCAATAACTTAAGTTTCAAAAACCAATTCTTTATCAATGGAACAATAGAACTCTATAATGGTTTTGGTTCAAATAATAATGGTGAACAATAAGGGTTACAACAATAATAATAATGTGCTTATAAGAAATGGCACCAATTAGATCAAATTGATAGAACAATAACAAATGATTAAACTATCAAATCAAATCAAATAGGACAATAACTTCTCCCTTTTTAACGCATGTTTGGGTGAACACATGCCTAGAGTGTATGGTCCTCTCTAGGTATGATATTGATATAATTTAGACTCTATCAATTGAATCATTGATGTACACGGTCTAATGGTTTATCCTTTATTAGTATAGGAGTTCTATCGTAAAAGGATTAGCTAGGTCAAATTTCAATAGGTATAATGCTAATAACAAATTAGCCCAAATGGCTATCATTTCAATAAAGCGTTTCCAATATTCAATACAACAATTAGTTAACAATGGATGATAGCAATATCAGTAACAATTGGTCAATTTGATTGGTTTTCAGTGACAATTAACAACGAAATTATTTTCTTTGAATCTTTAGCACATGATTTCGATGGAAAAGCTTAACAACAATGGAGCGACAAAGTTTTACAATACAAAGACTCAATAATAATAATAATAGATTCAATGAATACATTTGTCAAAGATGACGAATTGAAGTTTTACAAATGCAAAAGATTTCAATAAGTAATAATGATGGATTCAAGAAAGACTTATCAACAATAAAGCAATGAGACTATACAATACAAAAGTTTGTAGGTTGATTTTTTAGAATCAACAATAATAATAAATTCAATAAAAAGGGCTTAACAACTATGAAGCAATGAAACTCTACATTACGAAAGACTTACATTATCAACAATAATAGATTCGAAGACAATAACCTTCGATTCATTTGACGATAACAAATTCAATAAAAAGGACAATAATTTCAATAATGGTTATCATGGATCCAATAAGAAGACTTATCGATAATAGGATGTTATGAATTTGCAATACAAAAAGCTTCATTACATAATAATAATGAATGCAACAATAATAATAATGAATTCGATATCAATGACAAAGAATTCAATGATGATAATGAAGGATTCAATTGTAACAAAGGAGTCAATTAATTACAATGATCCCATTGATAACAAAGGAGTTAATTTATAAGAAATGATCCATTCAATGATAAAAGATTTATTCAATCTCAAGGAATTTAATGACAACAACTCTCAATAATGGTACTAATGAGTTCAATAACGATGATCAATAATGACATCAAACAATAATGATAACAATAATCAATTCATACTATGGATTCAAAGACGATATCAATGGTCTATAATGTCAACATTCATTCTAATGAAGTTAACAATATATAACGATAACAACAAGTATGATAATGATAAAAAAAATACAATAATGATATAATTATAAGTTCAATAACAAAAAATAGATTCGATGACAACAATAATGAATTCAATAACGATAATAATCAACTAACGATATGGGGTTTCAACGGGCATTTTGGTTTTAATAAATGGGAATATCAAATACCTCAACAATATGGGTCCAATGAGATGAAATGCATAATGAAAGCATTTGAAAAAAACATTTCATAACTTACCTCACTAGCCATAATCCAATAATCAAATTGTAATCAACTTAATTGCATTGTAGTTCGTCCAATTCTTAGTTCCCTTTAGCCTACGCATAAAATCCCCAAATCAAATGTTGAACATATCACATAAAAACCTTAACCATATCTCTTGATATCACAAATCTAACTATAGATCCATTGTTTTAAAATCTCATTAGCGACTAAAACTCTTGGCCATTAACAAAATACCCAAAATGATTTCTAGGGTTCATAACAAAATCTTCCTGTCAATTAATCACTTGCATAATCACTCTTAACACCTTCTTTTATCTCATAGAAGATGCTAAAACACTTTATTAACATAGCCCATAAAGAAAACTAAAGTATTAGCAATTTACCTCAAAAGTCTCGTTTAATCTCAAATCCAAATCTTTAAGAATCCATGAAGAAATCTACTTAAATCTCAAGTGTTCTTTGGTTTCCTAGAGTATTTCTCTGATTTCTTGAGTTAAAATGACTAATCTTAGTCTTGGAGGAGCATTTATGGAGTTTTGGTAAGTGATCGAGATAAATTCTATCAAATAAAAGAGAATGAATTTGAATTATGACTTATGTGTAATATTGATGTAAAGTTGATCTAAGAATGATTTGCCTCTTGGGGACTTACATTTAATGTATTTATAGACAATATTTTAATAAATGATTTGGATAAGGGTTCTTAGGGTTCTTAAACTAGATTGAATTTAGATTATTTATGTACGTATTTGTTTTGGAATTGGTTAGTAAACTGTGCGTTAGACTAGTAATTTGAATTCTTTATGATAATGATTTTTGAATACCTTTCCTTTTAGTATAGGAAAAAATAGGGATCCTCTATGTGGTCATTTTTTGTTCCTCATCAACAGCCCCTCGCTTCCTAGTTTGATCAAGTCTATTGAAGAGCGAACTAAGGAGTATATAATTCTGTAGTCTGACATACTTTGCTAACTGGGTAGTTCGCTTTGCCATTTAAAGCCTATGTTATTTAGGTGATTTTCCATGCACTTCACTTTGTCATACATTTCATTTGATCTATTTCATCGATTATGCTTAAATAATTAGTGAAGTCCTCTATTTTGAGGACTTAGAAACTCACTTCGTTGACAGAGTCTAAGAAATCTGTCTCATTGATTGAACCTCGTCAAGGTTTTTAATAAATTGTCTCGCTAATTAAGGACTTAGAAATCCACCTCGCTCATTGAGGTCTTCAAATAAATTGCCTTATTGATCGAGAACTTAGATAATTGTCGAAACCCCTCACTTTATGATAGAGGTCTTCGTGTAAATTGCCTCACTGATTGAGGACTTAGGTAATCTACCCATTAAGGGGTCTTCAAGAAAACCTGTCTCACACAAAGGACTTTAGATAATATTATACCTCGACAATTGAGAACTCAAAAAAATCTCATGCTTTGCTTATGGAGGACTTTAATAATAATAATAATTCACCTAATCAAATGAGGACTTAGAAATCCATGCCTCCCTTACAGAAGACTTTAATAATGCCTCGTTGAATGAGGACTTTTGGAATCCATACCTCCCTTACAGAGGACTTTAATAATAATATGCCTGATCGAATGAGAACTTTAGAAATCCATGCCTCTCTCATGGAGACTTTTAATAATAATAATAGTACGCCTCATCAAATGAAGACTTTTGAAATCCACCTCCTTAGAGGTCTTCCGTGATTTACCTCGCCAAATAAGGACTTTATAAATCCAACTCCTTAGAGGTCTTTAATAATTTGCGTCGCCGAATGAGGACTTTAGAAACCTACCTTCTTTAGAGGTCATCAATTATTTGCCTAGCTTTTCTAGGTCTTTTCATTCCCTTAATAAAGAATGTGTTTTTTTTTCTTTTTTATTTTTTTTGAATTATTACATTGTAAAATATTATCTAAGACAACCGTAAATGTTTTGCACCATTACAATAGAATTCACCTTTTCTTCTATCTTGTCTTCTTTGTTTATACTCAACTAGCACTTTGTATTAGTTCTGCATGATTGTGGTTGCTTGGTTTCATTTCAACTTTCTAATGTTTCTTTGATGACTTGTCTTGGTGTTCTGAGGAGTTTATCTATTCGGAGATTTTGTCTGATCTTTCATCTTCTAAAAAAATTCTTTTGGCTTTTCTTCAAAAAAGGATGATGATCTTTTTTTTTTGGGCTCTTTGCTCTTTTAATAGATAGCAATGTCCCAGATCATTTGGTTGGGCTCTTTGCTCCCTCAATAAATAGTGATCTCCCAAATTGTTTTGTTGGACACTTTCTCTCTCAATATAGAGTGATCTCTTAGATTGCTTTGTTGGGCATTTTCTCCCTCAACAGAGAGCAATCTCCTAGATTGCTTTGTTGGGCACTTGCTCCCATAATAGAGATCAATGTCCCATATTGCTTTTGTTAGGCACTTTGCTCCCTCAATAGAAAGTGATCTCCCATTTTTCTTTGTTGGGCACTTGTTGCCTTAATAGAGAGTGATCTCTCAGCACATCCCCTCAATAGAGAATGAGTTTGTAAATTTTTTGACTTCTTAAAGATTTCATGTAATTAATCTCCCTCCACTCTTTGAGAACTTTTAAGAAATCTATTTTTGAAATCTTGTCTCTTCCTTTTGAGGCTTTGGTACTTCGTTTCTTTGAAGTCTTTCAATAATTTGCCTTTCTTGCTTTAAGGATTCTTCTTTTCTTTTTTTAGGACTTTTTATTCATTAAGCTTATCCTACTAGGTCATTTTATGTATCCTTCATTTGTTGTATACAGCTCACAAACTGATTTGAATAAATGGATGCTTTTTTGCCAACTTGAACATCATTATTCCTAAGATGGCGCGAATATTGATTTAGAGATATGACTTTTTTGTATTGATCCCCACAGACACGCTAATTTGATTGAGACAAATTTGATCAAATAAAAGAGAATGAATTTGAATTGTGACTATGTAATATTGATATAAAGATGATCTAAGGATGATCTGCCTCTTGAAAACTTAAATTCAATGTATTTATAGGCAATATTTTAATATACGATTTAGATAAGGATTCCTAAACTGGATTGAATTCGGATTACTTATGTACATATCTATTTTGGAATTGGATAGCAAACTATGGGCCAGGCTAGTAATTTGAATCCTTTATGATCATGGACTTTTGAACACCTTTCCTTTTAGTATTGGAAACACTATGAATCTCCTATGTGATCATTTTTTGTCCCTTTAAGTAGGGTTTGGAACTTTTAGAATTGAAATAAAGAAGAGAGAGAATCAGAATTTCTATTTAGAATGTTATTTATAGTTGCAGATTTACTTAGGAACATGACTTTTCTTTTATCACTACCTTGAATTTCAATACTCAGGGGGTGGTAATTCTATCACTACCCTGAGTTTTTGTTTCTTCTTAAAACCCCATTCTTTCTTATCTCTAATTCACTAAACTCACTCTAAATGATTCCAACACTTCTCAAACTATTACATACTAGTGTAAACTTCATCCCACAAATATCATATCCATGATTCCAAGTCAATCAACAATAGAACTCAAAAAAATCTATATAATCTTCCTATACCTTTATCATTAACATCTATCAGTCCAAAATCATACCATATATGGAATCAACATTAATCATACACAAGAATAACCAATCTTGGAAGTCAAAGTCCATTTATCTCTTAATACTTGTATTCATCAATCTATACTTGTATTCATCAATCTATACTTGTATTCATCAATCTAAAACCATCACAAACATAACTTAATCATCATGCAATACTAGGGAACCACTATCCATAAAGAATCACATATCCATTGTACATTCACCAAACAAGGTAACAAACCTTAACCTTGAACACTCATCAAAGCATGCAATGCTATGCCATAGCCAAGCAAATCAATACATTCCATTCATCCATAATAAGATCATATCATCTAAGGCGTCATTCAACCATGTCCTCCATGAAATTAGGTAAATTTATCATAGAACTCATTAAGGAATCACACCCCACTACTCATCCTTATATCTTATCTTATGATAGTATAAAACCAACAAGAACCTGGGGTATTTACTGCATTGTTATTTTAGTTATATATAGGATAATGTTTTTATTAATTATTTTACAATTTAACTGCGCAAATTCAACCACTAAATAAACAAATACTTCAATCAAAATACTTGCTCTTAATAGGTTACAAACCATTCATTGTTCATAGTTGACAACAGCTGCTAAACTGAATATGGCTTAAGATATTGGAGCATGTTTTAGGTATTACAGAAGCAAGAGGAGTTGTCTGTTGGATATTATGGTTTAAAATAGCTTTTCAAAAAAAAATATTTATATAAATATATATTTTTGTATTTGTTAAAAGAATAGCTTGAAATTATTCTTTAATAATTTCAAAATTTTTATGATAGAGAATAGTGGATTTATTTTAAAAATAATTATATTTTTTTTAAAACTATCCAAACATTAATAATGGCAAACAAATGTGAAACGAAACAATTGTAGGCCTCGTTGGTATCAGATATTTTAATTAAGAGATTTTATAAAATTAATAAATTTAAGTTAAATTTATAGTTTGGCATCCAAAAAAGGGTTAAAATTTATGGATTTTGAAAAATCTTTCACTCATTCTTCAAAATTCTTCATTTTTTAAGATTTTAATTTCTCACCTCTTAGGTGGACAAATTTAAAATCCCCATTTTTTTTTTTATAAATGATGAATTGTTATAATTTTTTTATTCTAAAATTGTCCCTAATAAATTTATAATATTTTAAGTTTGTCCTCAATGAATCCATTGATTTATAATTAATCTAACCAATAAAATTATTAAAATCCATGGATTTCACAATTTAAGAATTTAAAATCCATGAATTTAAGAATCTCTCAATCCAAATGAAGTAGTAGAGAAAAAGAAATGAAGATGAATTAAGACTCCATTTATTTCGCAGAAAATAATTTGTTTTAGAAAATATTTTCTGAAAAAATATTTTACAAGGAACTAATTTTCTGTTGTTTGATTATCATATTAAAAATTAGATAAAAATATTAAAAATTTCAATTTAAATTACTATAAACATATTTAAATTTATCAAAATTTTATATTTTTAATATTTTGTTATTAAATATGAAAAGTATATAGAATGATAAATTTGGTAGTCATTGAGGGTCGATAGTGGCTGTCGATGGTCGTTGGCATCTAGCAGTAGTCATCGATGGATGCTAGTAGTAAGTATCGCCTGTATTGGTAATCGATAGATTAACAAATTTGTGTTTATATATTTTTTCCATTATAGTAAGTTTGTCAAAAATCTAAAAAATGACTTTTTATTTTGAAAAGAGGAAGTCATTTGCTTAAAGATGTCTTAGCTTTCCATTGAGTAGGAAAATATTTTTTATTAATTGATTTTTGAAGCACTTCAAACATTAAAAAGTGCATAAAATATTTTCCACGAAATAAATAGAGCCCAAGAGACACATAAATTGTGAGGATTTTCTAGTATATGTGGAGAAGGCAAAACCTATTTGTCCCGATGGAGAACCTACTCCTGTTTCGAACCTGATAGAGAATTCTCACCCTGCCTATGGTAATGAGGTGGGGATCGGTGCATATATATATATATATATATATATATATATATATATATATATATATATATATATATATATATATATATATATATATATATATATATACAATTGAAATTAAGATTAAAATAGAATTGAAAATACTGTACTTGATAGGTGACAAGTCTTCCAAATTCTGATCTTAACCCCTCAAAGAAAACCAATTACAGACTGAAAATAATCTCCAATCCAAAATTGGTTGATAAAAAACAAAAAATTTAAGCTAAACTAATTGCTCTTGTTTTTTATTTTATTTTATTTAAGCTAAACTAAAACCTAATAGCAGTCTTAGATTTTGCGTAACCTTCCATTAGCGGCAGTTCAAAAGTTCACTTAAATATAAGAAGGAAAATCTCTCTTTTTGAAATAGAAAACGCCTTTGTTCAAGACTGGTTAGAGATGAAAACACCATTGTTCAATTTCAAAGCACCCTTTTTCATTTTCAAAACACTCTTTTTCAATTCCAAAACACCTTTTTTCATGCTCTCTCCTTCAACTCCACCAATTCGTTGTCTTTTTTAACTAAAATCCATAAATTGGCTTAAAATCTACACAAAAGCACACCACAACATAAAACTAACAAAATTATATAAAAACAGAGATAAAATTATAACATAATATGACACAACAAACTCCAATAAAGAGTAAAGCAACACTCCACACAAACACTTTCTCCAATGACATGACTTTTTGTATTTTTAAGATTTCATACTTCTCCTTCTCCAATCTCTTTGTTCTCCTCAATAGACTATTGATCACATTCACAGCCTGCTTTGGAAATTCAGATCCACCCATACAAAGAAGCAACATTTGTCTTTTTAGAGTTTACAAAAAATAAATTTCAATAAAAAAAAATTAGCCAAGTTCAACTCTCAAATACAAATCCAACATGCAGTAGAATAAACAAACATAACTCATTCCATAAGTTTGACAACCATAAAAACATTTCCTTAGATTTACCTTTGTCCAAGAGGTCCTTAGAGGAGATTCTTCACCACATTCATAGAAGGATTGCCCAAAAGCAGTTAAGTAGTCGTGTAACAACTCATATCCACCCTAGAAATTTTCGTGATATTTTGCTTGACATAGAACTGTTAAGACTAAGTATGTGCTTTTATGAAAATTTATGTGCTATGTGATTGATGAGTATATGATATGTTAAATTAATTTTAATATGCATGATATGAGTTATTATTTTGAAATAAATAATTTATATGAAGTGCATTAGCATAAAATAAATTATTTTACATAAAATGAATTTTCATGCAAAAAGACGATTTTTAAGCATAAAACAATTTTATGAGTATTTTAAAATAATTTTTAAATAAATGTTTTGGGGGGAAATTTTAAAGAAAATAATAAGAAAAATATTTTTTATTTAATTACCTATAATCAGCTCCAAAAATAATTAAAAAGCCTAAATATCCAAAAGCACACTACACCAAAATACTCCTAACCTAGCTTATTAAGGATAATCTTGGAAATTATCCAAAACCCTACATATATATTATGAAAATTCAGCCATCCCTTCATTCTAGCAGCCACCATTCTGTTATTTCATTATTTTGATAGAAAAATTCTTTCAAAATTATTCTGTCTACTGAAATTCATAAAATACTTTCAAACTTTGCGATTTTGCGACCGTTTCGTAAGTTTTTCCTTCCTTTCAATTTATTATTGGACTTTTATGAAACTAATCATGGAAAAAATTATTTTGAACAAAATATTTACTGATTTTGATTAATTAAATTTGGCCTAGGTGAATTCTTGAGAGAGAAATCAATTTTTCTATCGAAAACACCATCCTTTCTGCGCAATTTCTCTAAAGGTAAATCATATAACTCAAAATTAAAATTTTCATGCATAAACACTAAAAGAAAGAGAGGGGGGGGGGGGGGGGGGGGGGGTGTTGGGGTTGGGGGTGCGGCAATTTTTGATATTTGAATTCTAAATGGATTTTTGGTATGTTTAGATGAAAAATATCGAATTAAATCATATTTTTGCATATTACTGTACTACCAAAAAGTTTAAAAAAAAAGGAAATTTAAGATTTTCATCCTAGAACATGAAAGTTGGAAGATTCTATGATTTCAAAATTTAATGACTGCCGATTAGTGTGTTTTGGGATTCTAAATTGATATTTGTTATGTTTGGATGGAAAATAATGATTTAAATCATGTATTTATATATTACTGTAATGAACAGAAAACGCGAAAAGCAAGAAAAACTCATGATTTTCACTCTAAACCCTAAATTTAGAATTTTCATGCATAAGAATTATCCATAGCTACCGATTTGTGTGTATTGGTGTTCCAAATTGATATTTGTTATGATTGAATGAAAAATAATGATTTAAATCACATGTTTACATAATACTGTAATGACTGGAAAATACCACAAATAAGAAAACTCATAGTTTTTCATCCTAAAACCTAAAGTTAGAAATTTTCATGCATATGGATTTATATATGTGCCCATTCCTACATATTTATGTTTTAAAATGATTTTTATTTTGATTACATGAAAAATCTTGGTTCAAACCATGTTTCTACAAATTACTAAAATAGACAGAAAGTGCGAAAAGTAAGAAAATTTAGGTTTTCTCTTTAATGGGGCATTCGACCTATCCCAATGTCTATAATTTTTATGTAATGCATTTTAAAGATTATTGACATGTATAAATGAATGATAAATAGTTAAATTGCATATTGGTTGAAGAAATGACTCTAGATAAGTCTAGAGACAATTTGGTATACTTAAAATATCTTAATCTTATATTATGATTGCAATGTGAATATTATTGGGTAATATGGAAATAGGTTTTATAATGAGTCAATAATGAATTTATGTTCTTGAATTGATGAGGAGATTAATTAAATAAATTGGGCATAAGAGATAGGCACAACACTTGAAAGGCTATTGATAAGTTGACATGTATGGAAGTGTTAAGTGTACTAAGACGATTGTTAAAGTGAATTAATATCAAGATCATGACATTGTGCTTGACTTGAGAAAAGTATTTGTATGATTTATAATATGTTTTCATGTGAGCCTAGAAAGGCTAAATGGGCAAGACTTTTAAAGTTAACATGTTATGTGCAAGTGATGAGTGCACATCTATGTGTAACTCTAAGTGTATGCGAATGTTATACGTGCATGGAGTAGTTATGGGATAGGATAGTATGATGATTAAATATATACTAAGTATTGAATTAAATATTATGTTAGAGCTTGAGGAGTTCTAGAAGTTCAAAGGCTAGGAGCAAAGGAACCATAAGGTGAGTAAACATTATGGTATTGTTACAAGTACAAGCTATCATGATTATGTTATGGGAACCTTTGAGATTTTTGAAACCCAAGTTTACTTCCATTTTAAATTTAATTATATGATTTCTTTGTTAAACTTGGGCTGCCAAAGGACAATTGGTCCAAAACAAAAATATTTATTCAATGATATGAAAAATCTTTTGTAATTGTACCTTACTTACTTTCTTTCTGGAATGACACTCTTATCTTAACTTGACTTATCTCTTGTCATGTCTCCTATGCATACGAGTGAATTGAGCAAGAGTCTTCACTCACAAGTAAATTCAAGTGAATTGAGTAAGAGTCTTCACTCATAAGTAAATTCGAGTGAATTGAGTAAGAGTCTTCACTCACGAGTGAATTGAGTCTTCACTCACAAGTAAATTTGAGTGAATTAAGCAAGAGTCTTACTCATGAGTGAATTGAGCAAGAGTCTTCACTCACGAGTGAATTTGAGTGAATTTAGCCAGAGTCTTCACTCATAAGTAATAAGTGTAATTTATACAACCCTTACTAAATTGCAAACTTTGGTTCTTGAATTGTAAAACATGAATCATGTGTTATAAGCTATGGGTTTTCTTCTTAAGAAGGGATATATGTTATTGTATATGCCATATTGTTTACTCATTAAGATCATTCATCTAACCCTTTTCCTTGTGTGGTTCCAGGCGAGTAGTATGAGAAGGCAAGGTGATGGCTCAAGTATCCTATTTTGCTTAGAGAATTCTTTGTCGAAGTTAACTAGTTAATGTGTCATGAAGAGTTATCTTTAGATGCTCCAGGAATATTTATTTTTGGATGTTTATTTTTAAATGTTATCTATCAAGACTTTAATGGGCTTCTAAATATTATTTTCTTATGGATTATATTTGAAGTATATTTTTATTATTCTTCCGCAACTAAAGATTTTCTTATAAATGGCTTAATTGGGTTAATGTATGAGGTTTTGATACGATTCTAGGCAGTATTTGTATATGTATAAATGGATTCTATAGGCGTGAGTGACCTTATATCTCTCCATATTCTAGGATTGTCATATTTCAAAAAATAGGATGTGACAAGTCGGCAACAATATTAGAATCTTTTGATTCCATCTTCACTTTCCTCAAATATTGAGTTAACAAAGGTAAGAGCAAAAAAATTTTTTTTTTTTTCCAATTTTGCCTTGTGATTTCTTTCACAATCAGAAAAAGGTTAGGGATTTTATAGATAGGAAATTGCAAATTTGTGTAAATCACTACGCGCAATAGAGAGAGGAAGTTATTTAGGTGGCATTTTTTTAATTTAAAGTTGCTTTCGTGTTGATATCACTATCAAAAGTTTTAGCTGAAAAATTGACAGAAATATTTTTCATGTGCATATATATTAAAATTGAATAATTTTTAAGAAAGAAAATTGCACTGTATAACTATAATGTGTATAAAGTGAAAATTCGAGGATCGCAGACGAACCAAATGAGTTTAGTCTTAGTGGTCTCATTTTATTTTGTTTTTTAGCAACATACGTCTCGTTTACGGCATCTTAGCATTTGTTTGTTTGAAAATGCCATCGTCCAATTTGTTTGTATTGGCAGGAAGTGAGGTCATAAACACTAAATATATTAAAAAAAAAATTAAAATATTATATTTAATTGCAAGGAAATTATACATTTGACCGTTCAACTTTTTCAATTTTAATTTTTTTGAAAATAACAATAAACAAGTTAAATTGATTTAAGAAAACTTTCTAAAACTATGTTAGAGAAGTTAGGGAGATTATTGTATTTATGACATATTTGTTAGAAAATTAGCGACTGCACTAAATAAAAAAATAATTACAATATTGACCAAATATTAAAAAAATGTAATCTCTTAATCATTGCAATATTGACCAAATACTAAAAAAATATATTCTCTTAGCAAATAACTTCACAACATGCACGTCTATGTAAACTGTCAGTTTAATTTAAAATCAAGTCGAACTGAAATAATTGAATAATCAAAATTAATTTATTTAAATTGAACTGAATTGAATTTTTAGTGTAAATCGAATATAATCAAATTGAAAAAGTTTAGTTTATTTGGTTCGGTTTGTTGGTTTTGGCTGTTGGACTTTTGTTTGGGCTTTTTTTTTTTCATAAATATGATAATGAAATAATATATATATATAAGTCAAAAAAATTAATATGAATTCATTTTATTTAAAAAAATTCAATTTCTAATTATAATAATAATGAATCATAAAAATACAAATGAAAAAACAATTAATACTAATTCATTTTATTCAAAAAGTTCAATTTCCTATAATAATAATAGTAAAACATTTAAATCTATTCATTTCTCTCATATATATATATATATATATATATATATATATATATATATATATATATATATATATATTCATTTTATTCTAGAAAAGTTCAGTTTCCTATAATAATAATAATATAACATTTAAGTCTGCTTATTTTCAATATATATATATATATATTCTTAAAATAAAAATAAAAAAATAATTAATATTAATTTATTCAAAAAATTCAATTTCCTATGATAATGATAATAAGTAAAAAAAAATACAAGTGAAAAATAATTAATACTATTTCATTTTATTCAAAAAAGTCTCAATTTCTAATAGTAATTATAATAAAGTATTTAAGTCTATTTATTTCCCTAAGTCTAAAAAATAGTTAACACTAATTTATTTTTTCAAGAAAAAACTCAATTTTCTATAATAATTATAATAGAGCATTTAAACTATATATATATAAATTAAAAAACTTCAGTCAGTTCGGTTATAACCAAATTTTTTTTTGCTATAACCGAACTGAACTAAAATTTAATTCGATTTTTTAAAATAAAAACCAAACCGATATTATAAAAAATAAACTAAACTGAACTGATCAGTTCAGTTCGATTTTTCAATTTTAGTTTGATTTTGCATACCCCTAACAACATGTATTAATTCTCAATAAGTTACTTTTGAGGAAATGAATATTCTTTCTTTCTTTTCTTTTTTTTTTTAAACCACATGAGACTTTTGATTTTTTAGTTATTTAGATTTCTATTAGAATTTAACTTAAATATTGTTAATTTGAATTTCTTAAGTTTTGTTTGGCTGCCTCTTTTGCAAAATGGGATTGAGTGTTTTAGAATCCCATATCACTTATTAAAAGAGTATACATATGGGTTATATAGATTAATAAGTCTTTACAAAATCATTACGATTTTGTAAAGATATGTGTCCTATTTTTAAACAGCATGTATATATGTTTTATTTAAAATAATATTTTTTTTGGTAATATTTTTTTTTACCATCATAAAATGCAAATGCAACAAATTTATAAAAATAATCACCTTGCAGATAAATCTTATTAACTCTTCCATTTAATTAATCATAAAGTTGACAAACTTGCTCTTCACAAACCTTAACTTTTCCATTTAAATTTATTACTTTCAATCAAATAATTTGCATATATTATGATATTATTTTCATGGCATAAAATAAAAGCAACTTTTCATTATATAAAAGTTATTAATTCCATTTAGATAAATGTTAAAATCAGAAACTGAAGGTGATTGAAAGTTTTCAACCAGATCATGATAGAGAATGTTCCCCTCAAAATAGAAATATCAAAAGGAAAAAAAAAAATTAAAAAAAGAAAAAAAAATTAAAGAATTGGATTCTATTCCCAAATTATTAGTGTACCAAATATACTTCTCTTTTTCAATTTATAAAAATCAAAGACAAAATCTATTTTACACTCTACTAGAAATATTTCACCAATTATATTTATTTCAACAAAATCTCTATAATTAATTAAATTATGAGAATTATGAGGATTAAAATTTATAAAATTTTCATAAATGAGATTATAAACTGCAATATGGTGAGAATTTTCACAGATCTTAAATTATAAATATATAAAAACTCTCTCCATCTTAGTAATTTCCTCTTGTTTTATTATTATTTTTGCTCTCCATTTTTTTTTTTAAAAACATTCTCTTCAGTCTTCCCTCATTTTTTAACACTAATTTCATGTATATTATTTTCAAATAAGATGGAGAAATTGGGCAATCATTTTCTTGATTTCTGTCCCCTGATTATATATTTACACTTTTTTTCTTGATTTTTTAACACTATTCTTTCCAAACAAAATGCCATACTATAAATATAATTAAGAAAAATTATTATGAATTTGTTTAAATTTTTATTTGATTAATACTTGGAGATCAGATAAACCAAAATGAATATATAAATAAATAAATAAAAGGAGGCAGGTACGCCACATCACTCAAGTCATCATCTTATTTTAACTTCTTATTAAAGAAAAAAAAAGAATTTAAATTGCAAGCATGAAAAAGGTAAAAGTAAATTAAGTTTTCTAGTAACTAATAATTCACTATATTATAAATACTTGGAAAGAAAACATTATTTATTGTTTCATTTTTGTACTCTTTTATATATTTATCCTTATTTATACATATATCTATATATAAATGTATAATTGGGAGAGGAAAAGCGCATTTATTTATGTGTTCTTATTGATTGTATATTAAATTTGAGAATAATAGTCTTTGGCTATATATTATTTTTTAAAATTATTTTATTTTAAAGATTAAAATCAATCTACTATATAGTAGAACTTTATATAATAAATCATAAATTTTATTTTATTTTATCCGATAAATAAATTATACTATTATAAATCTGATTTTATTTTTCTATACTATATATAAATATACGGTAAGGGGAGGAAAAATATATTTATTTATGTACCTATTATTAAGCTCTTACAAATTGTATATTTAATTTAAGAGTAATATGATTTTTGACTATTATTTATTAAAATTATTTTATTTTTAAGATTAAAATAATCTAATATATAATAAAACTTTATGTAATAAATTAGAAATCATAAATATAATTTTATTTTTTTGAAGGAATCTAATTTTGTTTTTTAAGATTAATTATTTATTTATATTATTTGAATACTCAAACTTTAATTTTCTTTCATATTTCATTAGATCAAATTTTAATTTTTTTTTATATTTCATTAGGTCACTAATTAGTTTTGGACATTAAAATTATTAATACTAATAGAATTAGCTTTGGATATTAAAATTATTGATCCTAATATAACTCTATTTTCTTAGGTGAATTATATTTCCTTTTCCTACTAATATTATATTAAATTTGCTCTATATAAACATACATATTTATTGTCTTCATTAATCTAATCCATAAACTTTTATTTTCATTAGATTTATTCTCATTAACTTTTTACCTTTAATGATATTTTATTTTTTAAAAAAATAGTAATATATTTTGATTATTAAGTTATTACCTTTAAAAATATTTTATTTTTTTAAAAAAATTATTTTTTCAATTTGAAAATTAAAAATATTTATTATATTATAAATGATTTTCAATTGATTTTCAATTTTGATACATCTTGAATTTTTTCCATAATGAAAATTTTAAGTAAATTTAAATGTTTATAAAATCGCAAACAAATTTTTTTTAGAAGAATAAATCATTATAAATACAAATTTTGATATTTGATAATAAAATAATAGGATTCTACTCATTATTGGTAAATAAACTCTTAATTAGTATATATAATTAATTATATTTAATATCTAACTATATTTAATTTAAAAAAGGAAATAATGAATTCAATTAGAATAAGAAAAGAATGAAATAATAATTATTTAATATCTAATTAATTATATTACAAATTTATAATTATATAATTATTATAATTTAATAATTTAATTATCTAATTTTATTTAAATAAAAAAAGAATGAATTCAATTAGAATGAGGAAAGAATAAAATAATTATTATTTAATATATAGTTACTTATATTTAATTTAAATAAAAAAGAATTCAATTAGAATAATTTATTTTTCTTAATGTTTTTTTGAATATTAAAAAACTAGAATTTTTTTTTATTTTGATTATTCGAATATTAATAAATTAGAAAAATTATAATTCGACTTTTATTGTGTAAATTATTACTTTGTCTTATCATAAATTTAAAAATTAGTTGCTTTAATAATTTGTACGATTTAAAAATTACTTATTAATAATTTTTATGTTTTCAAAAAAGAAATAATAATAGTTTGTATAAATGAATTCAATTAAAATAATTTATTTTTTATGTTATTTTAAATATTAAGAAGTTAGAGAAATTTTAATATAACTTTGATTATTTGAATATTAACAAATTAGAGAAATTCTATTATAAATTTAAAAATTAGCTATTTTAACTATTAGTAATAATTTATATGTTTTCAAAAAAGAAATAATAATAGTTTATATAAATGAATTTAATTAAAATAATTTTTTTTATGCTCTTTCGAATATTAAAAAGTTAGAAGAATTTCAATATAACTTTAATTGTTCGAATATTAACAAATTAGAGAAATTTTAATTTGAATTTGAGAAAATTATATTGTAAATTAGAAAAATTACTTTTAGTTCTATAAGAAGATACAACAAAAAAAGAAGATACATTAATTAAGAGTTTATTTAACAATAATAAGCAAAATTCTATTATTTTATTATCAATATCAAAATTTCTATTTATAATAATATGTTATTCTAAAAAAAATCAATTTGTTTGCGATTTTATAAATACTAGTTAAAATTTTCAATGCGAAAATGATTTAAGATGTATCAAAATTGGAAGTCAATTGAAAATCATTTATAATATAATGAATATTTTCAGTTTTCAGTTTAGTTAATTATATATATATTATGTTTTAAAGTTTTAATTAGAAAGTCATATATCAATTCCTTTATTTTCTTTTCTTTAACATATTTTTAAGTATAAAAATATCTTTTAAAATAGTAAGAAATGATTTATTTAGATATATTTGACTCATATTCTTTCAATATTTTATATATATTGCCTTTTAAAGTACATTCATATATTTTTATGGAATTTATAATTATTTTGTGTCATTATTCTAATTGAATTAAATATGCATGATTATAGAGCTTAGATAATATTTATTTTGTATAATTATATTTCGTTAAATTTTTAGATTTCATATAAAAATTTAACTTAATATGAATTTAACAATTAAAATGAATTTAATAATCAAGTTATATAAATATTTCTCTATGATAATCTTAAAAGTCGACCAACACGATTTCCATTTCATTGTGTTTATTTGAGAAGTTTTACATTGGTGAAGTTTTATATTATTTTAATTAAAAACTTCACTTAACATAAAAGTATATAATTTTATATTTAAGCAACAAAAAATTAGTCATTAAATCTTTAAGAAGGAAAAAATGGAAGTTTAGAATAAATATTTATATTTTTAATGAGTCGTAATAAACTAATTTTGAAAATTTTAATTGACTAATAAAATACATTTATTATTCTTAAAAATTAACAAGTGGAGAATATTTTTTCTTTTTCTTCTTTTTAATTTTTTTATTTTTTAATAAAGCAAAATTGATAAAATTATGAATAAGTAATACCAGACTTTATTATAATCTTAGTTTTTTGAAATAAAAATTCATGGGAAATTCTAAAGGAAATTATTAGTTTAAAAGGTAATAATTTGATAAATGAGTTTATCTATATAAAAGTTTAAAAATATTTAATTGACTAGATAATATATAGGTTATTAGTAATTATTTTACTTACCTTATATTTGGAAAGGGGGAAAATAAGAGAGTATAGAAAATAAGGATGGAAAATAAAAGTGGAAAGCAATTTTTTTCTTGTTTGAAAAAGCAAGGAAAATAATGAAAGAAAAGAAAGTGTATAATATTTTCTTTCATGTATTTTCTTTCTAAAATAGAGAAAAAGTAGAGAGAATAAATAAAAAAATAATAATTAAATATAAAATGAAATTCAAATTTAAACTATAGATGGAAAGATTAAAATAATATTTTTTTTGTATATTTTCTTTCCTTCATATTTTTTTAATTAACCAAACAAGAGAAAATAAATTTATTTTCATTCATTTCCTTTTTTATTTTTCTTCAATCTGAACAATAAAGAGGAAAATAAAATTTATTTTCTCTTCTTATTTTCTTTCCTCCCTAAAGTACTTCCCAAATATAGGGTTAATGGGAGTGCCCATTAAGTGACTTGAAATAATAAGATAAAATTTATTTTTTTGAATTAATTATTTTCCTGAAAAATTTGTATAAAGAAAACTAAAAACTAAAACTAATTTTGAAATAATATTTTATGCAAAAATATTTTATGTATGCATGCAAATTTTCTAAAATATTTTATGTAATAAATTATGCAATGCATGATATTTGACTAAAACAAAATAAATTAAAAAAAAATATAATAAAATATATTTATCAATTCTCTTACTTTTTTTTTTCTAACATATTTTTTGATATAAGAACATCATTTAAAATTATAAGAAACACTCATTTTCTTTTAATATTGTATATATATTTACATAGAATCTAAAATTATTTTGTATCATTAATTTAATATTGTACATGCATGAATATACAACTTAGATAATATTTATTATGTATAATTACATTTTCATTAAATTTTTAGGTTTTTACATGAAAATTTAACTTAACTTAAAATCAACAATTAAAGTGAATTTAATAATCAAGTTATATAAATAGTGCTCTGTAATAATCTTAAAAGTCGACTAATATGATCTCGATCTTATGATGTTTATTTGAAAAGTTTTATATCATTTTAATTAAAAATTTTATTTAATATAAAAATATATAATTTTATACTTATGTAATAAAAAAACTGGTCATTAAATCTTTAACAAGGAAAAAAGTGAAAGTATAGAATAATTATTTATATCTCAAATGAGTTGTAATGACTCATAATGGGAATTATTATGTAACATACGTTAAGAAAAATCTAGGATGTATAAATGTGCGAAGATGAGTGAACATGTTATAACAAAAATATTCTTATTATTTTTTTGTATTCTTTAAATTGGATATCTATTATTATTATTATTATTGTTGTTGTTGTTATTGTTGTTGTTGTTGCTGCATAAAAAAATCTTATCATAATAAAATTTAGATTTATTTTATAATTTCCTATTAAAGGAACCCATACATTAGATTTTTAAATTATCCATCAAATTTCAAAAGTTTATATGATTTTTCACGTATATTTTTCTTTTAAATTCAAGTTTAATATATGTTATTATAATTTAGATTAATTATATCATACTAATGGAATGTACGATTTTAATTTCCTTTTCTTTAATTATTTCAAATTAAGATTTTTAGATATTGGTCATCATTTTATACAATTAAATTATATTATATTATTAAAAAATAATCTATTGATAAGGAATAAAATGGTTCATGCATCAATTAGGCATAATAATGATTAAGCCCCAGCTAAAAGAAGGCTCTTCTTAGGCCTGATGTCCAAATTCAAACCAAATCCAACTCCTCGGCTCACTAAATGGCCTCTCAGATGAGGTAGCTACCCATTTAAACCTCCTCTCATCCCTTTAAACTAGAGGCCTCATGTGATGATATTGTAGCAGGAGTTATTCAACCATGTAATGTAAGTTATCCTAGGAAGTTGACACCTGTCAGAATAAAGTCTTTCCTACCAAAGCTTCATGACAGGAGCCATGCTGATACGTGCACACAGCACCAACTTTCCCTGACAATGGAGGCTCGCCTCACTACTTGCTAGAAGTATACATCATCACTTATTGGATCTGAAAATCCCTTTCTTCATAAGCTACTATGCAAAGTAGTATAAAAAGGCAAGGCATCAACACCATGGGAGATAGTTACTTCTACATATTCTCATCCCCTTTCTTTCACTAAATATACTGGTTATAGGGAAGAAATAATCTTCCCTTCAACCTTAAAGAGGCTCCATTACTAACTTGAGCATGAAAGGGCCTTTGTCAAGATAAAAGGCTTGGCCTTCTCACGTTATTTTTCTTTCTTTGCAAGCTACTAAACCATCAAGTTTGTACAAGGTCTACACAAGGAATCCAACCCATTAAACATCCTAAGTTTTATGACTAATCAAATGGCGTCGTCTGTAGGAATGACTAACTTCCTCCATTTCTTTTTCCTTTTCTTTGAGGTTTACCATACTAATATTCCTTTCTCTCACATAGACAGTACTCCCAGTACCTTGGACTTTCAACTTACTTGAACATATTTTTTTAGCCTATGAAAATTGCCACTTTTTATGCAAATGACTAACCCAAATGATAAAGCTAAAGAAGCCTCAACCTTACGTGTGGATCCTACATAGGAAACACACAACACTAGTATCAACACAACCTTACCTCTAGACACTCCACCAGCAAACACTCGAAACATCTCTTTGTTTCCACCAAACTTTGATCTCACTGCCTTTCTACAAGTGATGAGCACGTTGACCACACAATTAACCTTAGCACTATAGTTCTATGCTGCCACCCAACAATAGATCTTTGTATTACCCACTCAAAATGCAACTATAATCCAAGAGACTACTTAACCCCTAAGGGTGACTTGACAACTAGCTTTTCCAGAAGAAGAAGAAGCTAGAGGAGTGGTTAGGGGAGTTGAGGATGGTTAGGTCCCTAAAGGACCTAATGATAGGAAGTTGAAATATGCCATTGTGACTCTAGGAAGAGATGAATCATCTTCGGGGGAGGAGTGGAGATAGATCTCCTTCACCAAAAGATAGTTATGTGCATGGATGAGATAAAAGTATGTATGCATGAAGTAGAGGGCACGTAATGAAGATAAAAACTCTCATTGAGGGAGGAGGACATAGAGTAGAGATAATAGTCAAAAGGATGCAAGGAGACATGATCTTGGCAGAGACTAGTACAGTGAGGATCCTAATAGGATCCTTATAAACAGAAGGAGAAGGGACAAGGTAGAACATTCTGAAGTTTTCCCTATTAGACAAGGTCATAATGAACAAGAGGCTACTAATTGGCAGAACCCATTGAGATTCAGGAGACAAAAAATTTACAGAGGAGATGAGTGGAGATGAAGATAAAAAGATGACTGACTGAAATATTGGCCCTCAAATCTCCCTTCATCAGAATAATCAATGAGTATCGGATGCCTGAGAAATTTAAAGCACCAGCTAGTAAAAGATACAATGATGAAACTAATCTTAAAGTTCAATTATTAGATTACAAACATGAAGTGGACTTATAAACCACTAGTGATGAGATATTGTGTAGGGCCTTTAAAGGGTCCTTATAAGGAACTGCCACTAGATGGTTTGACAGCTTGGAAGAAAGAGGTATTAGCTCATTTAGATTGTTTGCTGAAGCATTCATGCATAAGTTTACATCAAGCATTCCGATTGAAAAGACAACTCAATCTTTAGAAGCTGTATCACAAGATAATAATGAGTCTCTTAAAGACTACATAGCTTAATTTAATAGAGAGGCCTTAAAGGTCAAGCAGATTGATCAAGCGAGGGTAGTTAAGGCTCTTCAAAATAGCACAACTCATAGACTTACTTTAAAGCCTTATATAGGCATGCTCCAGGGTCCCTAGAAGCAGCCACCACTATAGCACAAGATTATATAAGGCAAAATGATGCCTTTCATATGAGTTAGTTCCTTTAAGGAAACAAGTTGTTACTCCTTTAAAGAAAGAGAAGAAACTAAGAGAAAAGGGAAATGAAGAGCAAAAAGAAAGGTCATGTAGGAGAAGTTGTTGTCCAGTCTAGAGCTTTGATGTGATGAAGTTGACCCCTATTAAGATAACCTCAATAGAGGTGGTTGCCTCATTTCAAGATCATAATATATGGATGCATCGTAAGCCCATAAAGACTAAGCCTAAGTACAAAGATAAGAACAAAATTTGCCTTTTCACAATGCCCATGGTCACAACACTAATGACCATTTGCAATTTATGGAGGAGATGGAGAGGCTTATTAGTCAAGGCTACCTCAGCCAGTTTATTAAGCATAAAAAGGAAGTGGAGAAGAAGTCAGGTTAAATGGAGATAAGAAAAGAAGAAAATGAAGATAAGCTCAGTAATGCTAGAGTCTAAGCAAATGGCGACCAAAAAAAAAAAAAAAAGAAGACAAATTGAGTATCATAGTAGAAATGAAGCCAATAGAGAAACTAGAAAAATTTCTCATAAATAAAGAAGAACTAGAGAGGTTTCTCTTAACTAAGTTATCTTTATAGGTTGAGCAGAAGGTGCAGACTTAATAATTCTTGAAGGATAATTTCCTGAGTTTTGCTTGGACCTTGATAGAAATAAAAGGACTTAGCCCTAACATCATAACTCATTAGCTCAATGTCAATCCCTCATTTAAGCCCATTAAGCAGAAGAAGAGGTGCTTTAGATTGGAAAGTTTAGTAGTGATTGATGAAGAGGTAGACAAATTAATAGGGTAGGCTTTATTAGGGAAGTCCAATATCCTGAATGTCTCGCTAATGTAGTGCTGGTGAAAAATCAAATGGCAGTTATAAAATGTGTGTTGATTTTACAGATCTCAACAAAGTCTATCCTAAGGACTCCTTTCTGTTACCAATGATTGATAAGCCTGTGAACTCAATAGCCAGATATGGATATCTTTTCTCTTGATTCAAATCAGGGGTATCAAATCAACATGCATCCATATGACGAGGAGAAAACTTCATTCATTACTAAGAAAGGGGCCTATGGTTATGTATCCATGACCTTTGGCCTCAAAAATGTAGGGGCAACCTATTAACATCTTGTGAAAAGAATGTTTAAAGACCATCTCATAAGGAACTTAGAGGCTTATGTGGATGACATGCTTATCAAAGAGTAGAAGTTTTGAATATCATATTAAGGACCTAACAGAGGTCATAGGGGCTATGAATTAGTATGACATGAAGATGAATTTGAAAAAATATACATTCTTCATACTGGGGTAAATTCTTAGGGTGCATGGATGATGAGCAAGGTATTAAACCCAATCCAGAAAAAATAAAGGCCATATTGGATATGGCATCTTCTCGTAGTACAAAAGAAGTTCAAAGACAAAATGGGAGAATAGCTGCACTTAGTAGATTCACATTCAAATTTGTTGAGAAATACTTACTAGTTTTTAAGAAGCTGAGGAAGGCAAAGATCTTTGAATGGACAACATAGTGCCAAGAAGCCTTTGATGATTTAAAAGCATTTTTGAGTTTAGAGCAGATCTTAAGCAAACTATTGCCAAAAGAGGATGTTTTAATATATTTTTCTGCTTTAAACAATTTGTCAGTTTGATGCTTATTAGAGAAGAAGTTACTATACAAAAACCCATCTATTATTTTAGCAAGGTCCTTCAAGGGTCCTAACTAAACAATGTTCACTTAGAGAAGGTTGCCTATGCCTTGCTTTTGTCTGCTTGAAAGTACAAAGTATAACTGCAAGCTCACTAAGGAGTAGTAGTGACAGACCAACCTCTTCAGGGAATTTTGTATGGATTAAGATTTCAAGTAGAATGTTATGTTATACTGTCGATCAAGCTATGATAGTATGGATTATAGTACAGACCAAGGTCTGCAATAAAAGCGCAAGTCCTATTTGATTTCATTTCTAAATGCTCATTCAACTCTGAATCAAAGCCTCAAAAGATGAATGATGAAGGAGAAATAAAGTTAGAACCCTTTGCCCCTGATAGTAATCTAACTTGGGAGATGGGGAAAGTGGTGTAGAAAAAAGTAAAGCTGTAATAGCGCTAAAAAAGGCAGATAGATTCTTGTTAGAATATGCCTTAAGGCTAGAATTTCCTGCTACTAATAATGTAGTTGAGTATGAAGCCATCTTTTAAGGATTGCTTCTCACTGAATGCCTTTAGCTTGAAACACTTAGAGTCCACATAGATTCTCAACTGGTAATAGGGCAAGCGAATGGAGAATTTGAGGCAAAAGAAGACAACATGACTAAATACTCAGGCAAAGTAAAATCTACCATCCAAAGAATGAAAGATAGAGGTGTCAAAATACACTTTTGCAAAATCCCTGAAGCAGATAGTCTCAGCAAGGTCGCTGCAGCACATTTTGCTGAATTACCTCGAGGAATTTTCATAGGGTTATTGAATTTTCCAAGTATATAATATGAAGAGTAGATAATAGGGATCAATGAAGAACTATGTTGGATGGACCTTATCAAAGCTTACCTAAAGAGGAACAAGTTGCCTTCTTATGAGAAAGAAGTGAAGAAAGTCAAACACTAAAGTACTCACTTTTCCCTACACAATGGGATCCTATATAAGTGAGCATAGTCTTTACCTTAGTTAAAATGTCTAAGTCAAGTGAAGTAAAATATGTACTGAAGGAAATCCATAAAGGGGCTTACAGAATGCACGTTGGGAGAAATTTTTAGTTGCTAAGGCAATCAGGCAAAGGTATTACTAGCCTAGGATAAGAGAGGAAGTTGCAAAAATGGTTAGAAGATGCCTGTCCTATCAAAAGTTTAAAAGTAGCAAACAGATTCCTGATGCTAAAAAATGTTAATTCATAGTCCATAGCTTTTTACAAAGTGGGGAATGGACATTGTGGGGCCCTTTACCATAGCTTTAGGATAGAGAAAATTCCTCTTAGTTGCAGTTGAATACTTCACCAAAGGGGTTGAAGCTAAAGATCTCGCTACTATAATAGCTAAGTAGGCTATTAACTTTAAATGGAGAAATGTTACTTGCAAGTTTGGCATTCCCTATTAGCTTGTTCATGATAATGGAAAGCAATTTGATAACACAAAGATAAGAGCTATGAAGGCCTCAACATACTTCAACAATTCTCATTTATAACTCACCCATAGATTAATGACCAGGTTTAGGCAACCAGTAGAACCATCCTACATGGCCTAAAGAGAAGACTAAATGGATATGGATGAAATTGGGCAAATGAGCTGCATCATGTTCTTTGGTCTCATAGAACCACTCCCAGAGAGCTAATTGGTGAAACCTTTTTAGCTTAACCTATAGAATAGAAGTAGTCATTCATAAGGACTAGGGATGCCAATTGGCAGGTTAATTTTTGTGGAGATGGTAAAAATAATCGAGCTAGAACAATGGATTTAGACCTTCTTAAAGAACTTAGAGACCAAGTGAACATTTCTATGGTTACTTACAAACACAAAGTAGCCAATTATTCCAATAAGAAAGTTAAGAGCTGAGTTTTTATTGAAGGCAACCAGGTGATGAGATATTTGAAAGCCATTAGAAAATTAAAAGGAACTTGAAAGCTTGCCCCAACATGGGAAGGCCCATTTAGAGTGAAAAGGGTCATTGGTCCAGTAACTTACAAAGTTGAAACAATGAAAGGAGTTGAAGTTCCCTACACTTGGAACATTCAACACCTTAAAATGTATTATTAATGAAATTATTAATAAAAGATAGAGTTCCTTCTCCATCAAATTCTTGTTTAGAAAAAAGTCCTATAAAAATAGGCATTAAGACTTATCTTAATAGGCAAAAGGCCTCGCTAAACCTAAGGAATTAAGCCCTGATTCGGCATACATTAAGACCTATCTCAATAGGCAAAAGACGTCACTAAATGTAAGGTATTAAGCCTTAGTTTGGAAGACATTAAAACCTATCTCAATAGGCAAAAGATGTCGCTAAACACGAGGCATTAAGCCCTAGCTATATAGGTATTAAGACCTATCTTCATAGGCAGAATACCTTGCTAAATGTAAGGCATTAAGCCCTAGTTTAGTAGGTATTAATACCTATTCTAATAGGCAAACGACCTCATTAAATTCAAGGCAATAAGCCTTGGTTTGGTAAGGAATTAAGATCTATACTCATAGGCAAAAGACCTTGACAAAACGAGGCACCTAAGACCTAATGAACTTTAGGCAAATAGACTTAAAAATACAAATATTCAACTAAGGGAAAAGTTTCCTTTTGAAGAGGGAAATGAGGTCCCCAAGAATAGCTAAGGATGTTTATCTTAAGTAAACTTTAGCATACAAATAAAGCTATTTAAGAATATAGAAATTTAACAAAAACAATAAAACTCTTATAAAAGTCTTTCATTTTATTTCTTGTTAGAATGTTATAATACAAGTAAGAGAAAGAGAGAGAGAGAGAGAAATAATCAAGTTTGAGGTTCAAAAGTAGGCTCAGCAGAAGACTCATGACAAGTATAAGGCACATCAGTCAAAGACAAAGTAGGAGTTGAAGGAGTATAAGGACCTATAACTATTGGAGCTAACGAACTTAAAGATCCCCATTCAATTTGGATTACAAGAGGAGCTAACACAATAGTAGCCCATTTAATAGTCGGATTCACTTATTCTTAGGATTAGTTCTAATCCTATGCTTAATTAAGCCATTGGATTACTTACACTTAACCTTGTTTGGTATATATTTTTTTTAATGAAGGTGTTAACTAATCCTAGTATATAATCCTATGTTTGATAGGATGGCTTGAGTAATAGGATAGATTATTAAAAATATCAAATGATCTAAATATCCTTTTTGTTGTAAGTCGACCTAATATATACCTCTTTACCTAGTTTGTTCTCTTCTATTTTTTTTTCTTTACTTGTAGCCAATTGTATGATTTTTTGTATCATTTCTTCGTATTCTTCATTAAAGAGTTTTTATGTTTTTTGATTTTGTTAAGGTGAACAAGTGATGAAAAAATAAATTATAAAAAGAAGGCTATTTTGAGAATCAAAATTAAAAATAAAGACAATTTAGGAATAAAAATACTATACTTGATGGGATTAGTAATCCTGGTGGAATAGGATTACTAAAGATAGGGGACATAATTTTAATTAATCATCATCACATGGGGTTAACTAAGCCTAAAGATTATTAATCCAAACTTTATTTAAACTACCAAACAAGCGCTTAGAGTATAATCTTATGGATTAGTTAAGTAATCCTTGCTACCAAACAGGTTGTAGGAGTTTGGTTCTCCTCCCTAACTTTGCCTATAAGAAACTCAAAATCATTAGGACGACCAGGCATGCTCTTTGGCTTAATCTTCTTGACAATAGCAAATACTCATGGGAAAGTTATAGTTGTAGTATTAAAGGCCATGTTATAAAACTGGCAAGCCTTCTCAAAGCTCTCAGTAAGCACCTCTTCTTCTTGTAATTCTTATATTGAAGGAAGTTAGTGATGCTATTTTGCAGTTTTCCTTTATTCTATCTTGATGATACTCAACACCTCAAGCTCATGTAAGAGTAGTGGACAGTTTTCCATCTTTGTCTAAATGTTGAACTCGTAGATCACTAACCTCCTTATGAAGAAGATCAACATCATTATGGTCCTCCTCGCACCAATCAATTTTTTCTCTAACTCTTTTATTTTCTTTCAGCATCTTTGAGGGAGTTTTGGTGGTCCTTACTCTCTTTTTTCTTGGCATCTAAACTTGATAAAGGGAAGTAGTGGTTGCTTCAACTTAGATGCCTTTTCTCAAAGCTCCTTAGACATAGAGAACTCTCCTTGCCAATTTAAGCTACTAGCCTTTAGCTTAGCATTTCTCAATTCATAAAGCTTCTAAATCCCATAAGCTGAGCCCCTCTTAAGCTCATCTATCTCTTTGTATGTAGCTCCTAGTTGGCCATTCAATGATCTAATAATCTCTTTACTCTTTAAAGTTGCATCTCGAGATTCGATACAGTAATCGTTAGAAGTTTAGAGTCGCTCCTTGATTATAATTAAAATACACATAGACTGCAAAAGAGTAAGAGCAATGAGGTGAAACATGAGTAGCTAGTATTTTAAAGTTAAAGGAAAAGTTAAAACATATTGACGTCATGATGCTTTTGTAATTCCTTCTCCACCAAGTCCCAAGTTGAAACTTGTAGTTAACCAGAAGGTTAGGGTGGAGGATGAAGGGTAGTAGCAAGATCATTTGTATATTGGAGTGAGCCATTTGCATTTCTAATTTCATCACTCTTCTTGAACACTTGAAACATAGTTATCGATATAACATTCAAGAGTTTAGGTTGTGCAGCATAAGGATGAGGAATATCCTTTGGAAGGGTAGCTACTTTGCTTAGGTATCTTGGCACAAGTGACTCTAGTCCTTTCAAAAAAGAGAGGGACTCTTATCTAACAACTCTTCCCTAGAGTAGACTTCATCTGTCCTCCCTAGATGCATGAACCTAGGGAGGTGAATAGGAGCTCTAATCCTTGCTCACTTCTCAGCTACTTCAGTACTTGTACCTGTAAATGAAGTTTCAATTCTTGGCCAATGGAGTAAGGACAGTCACGTCGGTCTTAACATCGCTGCGAGGCCTAACTTGGGAAAAGGGGCATCCACAACAACAGTAGTCAAGGATGAGCTACACTTAATTGTAATAACAGTTGATGGGGTATGAGAAGGGCCACTGAAGGAAGCAACAAAAGTGTTAAAATCAATCTCCTCCATCTCTCTAGCAATAGGGGTAGGAATAGTTGCTGAAGAGATAATAGGAACTGCTGGAATAATTAGAACAAAGGGCAATGAAGAAGAATAAGTAAGGGGCAGAGAAATAGTTAGAGTAGTAGTAAGAGCAGAAGCTGAATGAGCAGCTCAAAAAAAAGGAGAAATAGGCATGGAAACTATTGAAATAATAGAAGTAAATACTGCTACAAGAATAGAAGGAATAAAGTTAGGGGTCGTATACTTGAAGTGAACTTAGAAGTAACAATACCTGTAAATATAGTAGAATTTAATTAAATATGAAGCTAAATGATGAACCTTGCAGATGGAGTTTGGGAAAAACAAACCTGAAATAGGTGAAGTAGTCACCTTAGTAATAACAGGAATAGTCGAAGTAGGCTCCTTAGTCGAGGCTAGACCTCGGTAGGGATGCAAGTATGGATGAAAGAAATGTCTAAGACTTCAAGTTCAACATCAACATCCCTACCTTGAGGCTTTGAAGCTACCTCTTCCACCTTGGTCACCTCCATTCGCTTTCATTAGGGCTCAATGGAAGAACTTTCATAACATCTTTTGAGGAAACCACCTAAGCAAAGTTAGAAGATTTAGAAGGAAGTTTAAGGCATCGAATAAAAGGAGAACATATCTCACCATCATCAAAATCATCATCAAACAAGAATAGAGGGAAAAATCTTCCTTTAATGCAGAGGAGGGTAAAATAAATTTATCCTGACCTCACTCTGGTAGGGTACCCTTTCCTTTTTGCAAACCACTGGATGAGATGACCCTACTTTTATCTTAGTAGGCTCCCTGATTTTAATGTGTAGGACCCTTGTACCTCGAATAATAGCCTATTTTATTCTCTTAATAGGGACCTATTTGGTGAGAAGATCCCACTCACTACTATTTTGAGGCCTTAAAAGTCTAGTTACCTCGTCAAGAGTAGGAAGTGGAGCTTTTAGGTTATAAGTTTTGGCTACCACATCTTTAGTAAGGTCATCTATGGCTTTCTAGTAATTCTCGTGAATTTGTTGTTGTAGTTACAAAAACATGGTCAGAAAGCATTTAAGGAAGAAACATAGTGATAAAGGAGCATGAGTTGGGTAGATACAACTTAACCCTATAACCTTTTGTCCGAAAATAGATAGGTAGTACTATACCTTGAGCATCCTGGACAATGTAGACATAACCCAAGTTTTTGATGCCATAGAGTGAGTCACCTTAGGTGATGGTCTTTATGTTAATCTTCTCTTCTTCGCTTAGATCTATTGGCCAATTAGCTAGACCAACAACTGGACTCATGAACTTGCTTAGAAATCCAAAGCTCAAGCACTCTCATTTCCTTATAATGACAATGAACTTTTTTTCTAATAGGAAATTTTATTCTCTTTCTATACAAAAAGATGATGACCCGGCCTCACTAAGGTGCACCAAGAACCTAGCTCAGAAGACTTCATGATTTTGAAAAGATAAGTAAGGACTTAGCAATGGATGTGACCTTTAAAGTAGTGCAAATCACTTCAAAACTAAAAAGCTTCTTGATAGCATTAGGATAAAGGGACATAGGTTCACCTAGAAGTGATTGAAGACTTCCATGAAGAATATGATGGAGGCCACATCAGTCCCATCTCCATTTGATGATAAAAAAAACACATAATTTCAATCATCCTTTAGAATTTTGATTAAATTAATATCTTTAGGAGCCTTAAAGATTCTCTCATTCTTTGTAGGGATGCATAGCTCAAATCCATGATGCCCCATAGATTCTTCCCAAATTTTTGAAAATCCTTAGCCCTGGTGTTTAAACTGATATGGCACTAGTGTTGTACCAATAGAATCCAAAAAAGAAGTAAATCTTATTTAGGAGGAGCCACTAAAGAAGAAAGAAGAAAATTTTGAAAAAAGAAATGAGAAACTTAAAGAAATGACATAGAAGCCATGGAGAACAGAGAAACAAATTTGAGAGGGAAAAATGATAGTAGAAGCCCTAACTAATGATGAAAAAGAAAGTTTATACCATGGGGCCTTTTAGAAACCATTCCCTCATAATTATTTTTGAAATTTCAAACTGGATAAGCGGTAAAAGTGGACACATTGCATATAATTTTTAGTTTCCTTAGTAGTTACTTGTTGACATGTTTAGAAGGACATCAAAAGACATCCTTCACTTAATGCTCAAATTTTAACTATCAAAATATGAAAATATTTGAGCCTTCTTAAGGAAGTGACATAAAACAATAATGTAGAGAAGATAAAAAGGTCAAGGTGAGACCTCGTCTTTATAAAATCAATGCCTCACATAAAACTTTCATCTTGCTATAAAAAGGGGTATATCCAGGTGTTTCACCAAAGCTCATTAGCTACTTAACTCATTGAAATAAGGGGCATGTGATAAGGAATAAAATGGTCCATGTGTCAAATGGGCCTAAAAATGTAAAGCACAAGCTAAAAGATAGCTCTTCTTGGGCCTGATGTCCAAATTTAAACCAAGCCTAGCCCCTCGACTCACTAAATGGCCTCTTAAATGAGGTAGCTACTTGTTTAAACCTCCTTTCATCCCTCTAAGATAGGGGCCTAATGTGAAGGTAATGTAGTAGGAGTCATTCAAGCATTTAATGTGAGCTATCTTAGGGAGTTGACACCTATCATAATAGAGTCTTTCCTTACCAAAACTTCATGGCAAGAGCCATACTAGTATATATACCCAACACCAACTTTTCCCAACAATAGAGGCTCGCCCCACAGCTTTCAAGAAGCATTCATCATCATTTTTGGGATATGAACATCCTTTCCTTCACAAGCTACTACACAAAGTAGTATAAAAGGCAAGCACCAATACCATGGGAGGTAGCTGATACTGCATACTCTTATCCCTTTTCTTTCACTAAATATGTTGATCACAAATAAGAAATAATCTTCCCTTCAACCTTAAAGAGGCTCCATTAGTAACTTGACCATTGAAGGGCCTTTGCCAAGCCATAAGGTGTGGAAGTTTTCTTTTATCTAGACACTAGATTACTTATGGAGAAACTTGAAGCTATGGAGAAAACCATCAAATCCCTAAGCACAACAGTGACCTAATTGATGTGGATAGTTTGACCTTATTACCTAATATCAAGCTTCCTCCTAAATTCAAAATGCTTGAACTAGAAAGATGCCTCAAGACCCATATGAAGATATATATGGGGATAATGAAACCTTTGGGACCTAGTGATGAGCTCTTTACTCAATTGTTCTAACAATCACTAACCGGTGTTGCTAGGAGATGGTTCCTTTCACTAGACAAGAGCCAAAAAATAATGTGAAATGATATCTGTTGTGCCTTTATCAAACAGTATTATTACAATGGTGAAATGGATGTCACTAGGCATGACTTGGAAACTGCCAAATAGCTTTTAGAGGAGTCCTTCTCTATATTCCTTACAAGGTAGAGGGCTAAAGCTGCTCAAATGATAAATAGACCAACAAAGTAAGAATAAGTGGAAATCCTTGTTAAAAACCTACTTCCGCCGTATCGAGTCCACTTGTTAACTTAATACTTACCCACTTTCAAAGTTTTGATTGCAACTGCATCAAAGGTTGAAGATTGCATCCAAAGTGCATCATTTTAACCTAAACTCCTCACCACTAACCCAAACAGTGATGAAGAACCTAAACCCAATTCAACCCCACCTTACCTCAACCCCAAGTGGCATTACATAGAAGAGTTCAAGTTCAGCCAACTTGACCTATCTAAGATTGAATTCCAAGTCTAAGTTTGAGTTAGAGTCTAAGTTTTTCATCTTATTTTCCTTTTCATGTATTTTTCATTAATCATGTTGGTCCCTTTTTGTTATCTTGTAATAAAATTTTCCATTGTAATAAAACATCCACATTTTTTTAATTATTTGTGCATTTATTTTTTTTGTTTTAAACATGGATGAGCTTTTTCAAAAAAAAGGGGAAAAAAGAAAGAAAGAAAAAAAAAAGAGAAAAAGAAAGAAAGAAAAAAAAAAGAAAAAGAAAGAAAGGAAAAAAAAAAAAGAGAAAGAAGAAAAGAGAAATGAATTGTCAATTAAGTCCATTACAACTAGCACAAGAGGTGCCATCAACAATCACTTAAAGAAGGTCAAGAAATAAAGCTCTCATTAAATAGTTGAAGCACAAAAAATAGTTCAATATAATTGCTCATTACACTTTGGGTAATCAAACGATACACCTTAACAAGGGGTAATAAGTTCGTCAAATCCAAAATTCAAAGGTCAAAGCCCCTCAAAGTGAAGAAAAGCAGTAAATCATGGTGGAATGTTTTCTCCTAAATTTCATTAATCCAAGCACACTAAGTTAAAAACTTGAAGGGTGGCTTAGGCAAAAGTTAGAACTAAGAAAAAGGGAAAGAAAAAAAGAAAAGAGAAAGAAAGAAAGAAAGGAAGAAAGCTCATCCTAGTCATCTTCCTTCATGTCCAAAGTTGTCTTCAATCAACATGTCTCATCTCATGTATTCCAAAATTATCCTTCCTCATTAAAGGCTCATTCTCTAAAGTGATATTATCTTTTATGCCCTTATCTCACAATGGGACATATCTTTTTAGGTCGTCATCATCTCGTATCAAACCATCCCATCGTGCTTAGTTCAAAGAGCTAAAGTATAATCTCTCACATCTCTTCCCTATCCGTTGTGTCCATATCTCTTTTTGGAAACATGATTCCCAAGTTGTCTTTTCTCGCTAGTCCTTTAGCCACTCCTTATGGCATTTCTTTTCAGCCAGTATGTCATCTACGTTCAAGCTAATAGAGTGTCATCCTAAAAGTCTCTTTAATCTCAAAACGGCAAGATTGGCTTAGCTTGTTCTTTTCCATAAATCATGCAACACATAGCAAAATCATAAAACTTCCCTAATAATTTTCAAAATTTCCAACCCACCTTCAAACCATGCCCAAACTTCATAATATACCATCCCAATCCTTATTGAAAAATCATTCCATCCTTTCAAGCTCAAGCCTTATACCATCCTTTCAAGCTCAAGCCATAACCAAAAATCTCAAGTCTATAAGGACTTATCATCCTTGAATCTAGTTTCCTTGGCAAAACTAAAGTTGAGGCATATACCCCAAGGCCTGTCATCCTCAAGTTCATTATAAAGGGCCTGAACCAATTAAAGCCCATTCCATGCCTCTTTGAAAAACATCTCATTATCCTTGAAAGATTAAAGCTCATTGGCAGAACACATGATTCCTGAGATCAAAGTCTCTTAAAGCTTATAAACCATTCTAAGCTTAATCTTCTTAGACTGATGCAACCATGTCAAAGGGCAAATGCCTATCTATGAGCTTGCAGTATCCTTATAATCAAAACTTGTAGCACCATACTTGAGATAAAGCAACCATCTTTTAAAGAGGTCTAAAGCACCTTTGTAGAAAAGCCCAAGCTGACAAATTATCCTCAAAGTCTGAAAGCCTTTTAACCAAAAGCCATAAAGCCTTCACTATGAAGCCCACTCTTAAAAATCCTTCACCATGAAGCCCGAGCCTAAAAGCTTTCATCATAAAGCCTAAACCAAGAAACCTTCACTATGAAGCCTAAATAAAAAGCCTTTGCAATGAAACCCAAGCCAAAAGCCTTCACTTTGAAGCCCAAGCATGAAAGCTTTCACCTTAAAGCCTAAGCCTAAAAACCTTCACCATGAAGCCCAAGCCTAAAATCTTTCACCATGAAGCCCACTCCCGAAAAGCCTTTATTCATAAAGCCCATAATTTGCTCTAAGGCCAAATCTAACTGAGCCTTCTCGATCTAGTTTCCTAGCTTGACCTTTCCTCTAAGCTAGACTTAGCCTCCCAGTTTGACCTCTTGCAAAGACTAGCAACCCAGCCTAGTCCTAAGGAAAAATCTGACCAAGCCTTCTAAATGAAGTGTCAGATATAACTAAGCCTTCCATGTGAACTTCTCCGAGGACAAGCTTAAGAAACTGACCTTCCCCAAACCTTCCTACCTAATCATCTTTAAAAACCTAACCCTTATGATTAAGCTCTGCAATCTAGCCTCAAACCAAATCTTGTCCAAAATCAGACTTATCTAAGCCTTTTAAATTGAATAACCTGATCTTTTTTAGAACCACACATTGCTTGACCTCCTAGAATGACTTCTTCCTAGGCTAAACTGATAACCATTGACCAACTGGCCTGATATGCCCATTTTTACCTCTAAGCTAGCCAATCAACCAAAAACCAAATGACCAAACCACTTTCCTCTATCATTCTAAAGTAGGGGTATCTCCCTTCTAAATATTCACATTTTTAAAATGGGAGCATCTTTCTCCCAAAGATCGACACTTTTATATCAAGCTGACCCTTTATAGTTCAAGGTATCTAATCATTGCATAATTATCCAGCATTTTTATATTAAACATGCTCATAAATCAAGACAGATTGTCAAACTCTCAAAGTAAGACAGATCATCAACCCAATCAATCTAAATCAATCTCTTTTCAAAAATCAATCTCAATCTTAGGATCATCACTTTTCATTCTTGCTAGAAAGGACCATTACTTTTACTATTTCCACTAGACAGGATAGTTATCTTTACCATTCCTATCAAATAGGATGGTCACCCTTTTGATCCTACCAAACAGGATCATCACTTCTTATTTCTACTAGATTAGATCAATACTTTGTTATTCCTACTAGACAAGACAATTATCTTTACCATTCCTACCAGATAAGATGATCATCTTTTTTTATCCTACTAGACAGGATCATTACTTTTCATTCTTACCAAAAAGGACCATTACTTTTAGTGTTCCTACCAAACAAGACAATTATCTTTACTATTCCTATAAGATAGGATGGTCATTTTTTTATCCTAGTAGACAGGATCATCATTTTCATTCCTAGTAGAAAGGATCACCACTTTGTCAATTCCTATTAGATAGGGTCACTTTCTTTCCTACCAGACAAGATCATTATTCCTACTAGATAGGAACATCAATTTTAGCTCCTACCAGAAAGGAAAACTACCAAATGCTATCAGCTCCTAGATTGTCACATCCAAATTTTGGAGATATGATGGTCTTTGAACATGGGGAGACATAAGGTCACCCATGCCCGTAGAACCCACTTATGCACATATAAATATTGCCTAGGATCATACCAAAATCTCGTACATTAACTTAATTTAACTATTGATAAAAAGGACACCTTAATTTGTGGAAGAATAGTTTAAAAATTCTTTAAATACAATCTATAAGAAAAGAACATTTTAAGACTCCAAACAAATCATCAAACATAATGATCCAAAAATAAAATCCCCCAAACAAGAACTCCCAGAGCATCTAAAAGAGACTTGTCATATTAAAGTACGGTAAATAACTAGGACAAGGAAAGCCCTCAAGTGAAGTAGATGGCTTGAGTTATCACCTTGCCTCCTCATAATGCTCACTTAGAAACCACACAAGAAAAGGGGTGCGATAGATGATCTCAATGAGTAAACAATATAGCTTATACAATAACACATATCCCTTAGAAAGGGCTCATAGCTTATAACTCATAGATCATGATTCATAATTCATGATTCATAGTTCATGGTTCATCGTTTGTAATTGAGCAAGGTTTGCAAAAATCACACTTATCACTAGTTAGTGAAGATTGTTGCCATATTCACTCAAATACATTAAGGAGAGGTGGCATCAAACCAAATTCCAACTCCTATCAATGAAGAGCATGAAGTTGATCAACCATTTAGCTAGAACCGTCCTTTCTAGCTAAGGTGGATACACTACCCCTATCCATCAGGTTAAGACTATGTGCACAGGTTCTGATGATTTTCCGCATCATCACGAGGATTTCTGCATAAAAGGGTTCATTGGTACCATAGCTAGAGCTAATGGCAATCACTTACAATAATAATAGCAATAGAAGTTTAGCTTATTGAATAAAAGATAAACAACAGTGTGGTTCTAAAAAGAATATAAGATAAAGCAACAATCACAAAGGTTCTTTCTTATCATTGAATAATCAAAATGGTTTTAGACCAATTGTTCTTTGGCAACCCAAGCTTAACAAAGAACTCATATAATTATAATTCAAAATAGAAAGAAACTTGGATTTCAAGAATCTCAAAGGTTCACATATCATGATAACTTGTACTTGTAACATGAACATAATGTTTACTCACTTTGTGGTTCCTTAACTCCTAATGCCTGTAGCCCTTGCACCTCTAATAATCCTCAAGCTCTAACATAACATTATAATTTAATACTTAGCATTTACTTAACATCATGCTATCCTATTCCATAATTATCCCATGTATATATAACATTCACATATACTTAGAAGTGCACTCATCACTTGAACTTAGAAGTGCACTCATCACTTGCACATAACATTTTGACTTTTAAGTCTTGTATACTTTGCCTTCTTAAGCTCACATGAAATTACATAATAACTCATACCAAGAATTTTCTAAAGCCAAACACAATAAATCATGATCTTAATATCAATTCAATTTAACTTCCAATTTGGTATACTTAATACTTTTCGTACATATCAACTTAACAAGTAAACCTTAAAAGAGTCCTACTTGTCTCCTTTAACCAAATCATACAATCAATCTCATAGCCAATTTAAGGTCATTAATTCACAATTAACACATCATAGGCCTAATTCACATGTCACTTAATCATGTACACATATTAATCAAACATGGTAGTTAGGGTTTTGGAAACCCTAGGTAGGCTGAAACACTCTAGATGTTTCCTAGAGCTACTCCTTCAACCAACATGCAATTAAATCATGTATCATTTATATATACATATTAAAAATCATTAAAATGTATCATACAAAAATTACAGGCCTTGGCATCAAAATCCCAAGGTAGGATGAATCCTCCTAACCATATAAAATCATGGATTTTCTTACTTTTCGCACTTTTTGATTATTACAATAATATGTAAATGCATAATCTAAACCAATATTTTTCATATAAACATAACAAAAATTAGTTTAAAATAACACACAAAAATCACCCCCCCTTTTATTGAACATATGCATGAAAATTCTAACTTTTAGGTTTTAGGGTTCACCTTTGGTGGATTTGAGAAGAAAGAGTTGTGTTTATAATTGGAAATCGGTTTCTCCTTCAAATAAAACACCTAGGCCAAATTTAACAAGAAGAAAAAACTTAAATATTCAGTTCCATATAGATTATTCATGGTTAGTTTCATAAAAACCAAATAGTAGCTTGAAAGAGAAGAAAAACTTATGAAGACGATCACAAAATCGCAAGGTTTGGAGGCACATTGTGAATTTCAGTTGAGAGAGAATTTTTTGTAAAAATCTAATGGGAAAACATAATGGAGGTTGCCACACTATGGGGAGACCGAATATTATGTGTAATTTAGGGTTTTAGGGCATAAATTACAAGTTTGCCATTAATAAGTTAGGTTAGGAGTGTTTTGGTATGTTGGGCTTTTGGTGGATTGGGCCTTTAATCTAATTTATAGACTGATTATAAATAATTAAAAATAAAATATTTTACTTCTTATTTTCATTAAAATTCCCCTAAAAATATTTAATTACAAATATTCTTAAAATGCTCATAAAAATTTATTTTATGCTTAAAAATTGCTTTGTGCATAAAAATTCACTTTATATGCAATAAATTAATTTATGCATATGCACTTCACATAAATAACTTATTTCACATTACAAATTCGTTTTATGTATATCAGAACTAATTTAACATGTCATATACTCATTAATCACATAGCACATGAATTTTTATGAAAGCACACATTTTGTCATAATAATACTAAATCCATGTAAATTGTCGTGAAACTCCTAGGGTGGGTGTGGGTTGTTACATAGATCTCCTAAATATACCAGAAGCATCTTCTTTAAAATTTAACCACACCTTTCACCCAAAATGTCTAAACTCTGACCTAGACATTAATTTGGTTCCTTTCACCATCTCTCATCCTCAGGTTCATTATCATTAGAATCACCTTTCAAGAAAAGATAATCCTAATAAGGGGGCAGCTGTCAACCCTTAATTTAATACCATGCAGTATGTGTTTGAACTTTAGAAGCACTTAAACTTAGTAAACAAACCTCTAAAATCTGAAAACTCTCAAAATTGGATAATTTAAAAAATCAAAATATGTCTTTTTAACATTTGAACCCTTTTAAATCATTCAGGACTGAGTAATGAATATAATGCAACTAGAATCATGAAAAATGGATGAGAAATGAGTAAGAACTCATGGAAACGGGCAAAAATGGGCCCATTGCCACAGAGCCTTGCAGCACTACCGTAGAGCCCTCTGCAAAACTATAAAGAGATGTGCGGCATTGTCACAGAGACCTTTGCAGCATTGCAAAGCCCTCTGCAGCAAGTTTGGTGAATTCTCATATTTTAATAATCCCATATCATAACTTTAGTGTTTTCCTCTTCTAATCTTCCCCCTACATATAGAAGATCTATCCACACTTGAAATCATCAACTTTAGGAACTTGAAAGCTTTTGTATAAAGCAAACCATGCTAGTTTTAAAGCTTTTCTTTTCTTTTGCTTTGCATTTGCTCATTGCTTCACAAAGCGAGTTGGGGGGTTTCTTCTCGATTCCTACCCGACAAGTTAAAGGCTTTTTGCTTGCATATTCGAGGTAAGTCTATTGCCTCAAGCTCGTGTCTGCCATCAAAGGCTAGCTGCCACCCACTATCCTAAGTAAACTGCTTGCCATCCGAGGCTAGTCACTACTGGCCATCTAAGGAAAGTTGCCGCTCGCTATCCGAGGCTAGCCGCGACCCACCATCCAAGGCAAGTCACCAGTCATCCGAGGTAAGTTTCTTTTCCTTTTTCTTTATTTTATTTATTGTTTCCCTCCTTGGAATTTGTGTTCTGAGGCTCATTGCCTAATTCTTCATTTACTAAGATAGTTAATTAGAATCTAAACTTAATTAACTCCATTGAATAATCAATTTGTTCAATTAATCAACTCAACCCACTTTTAATCAATCAACCAAAACATGATAAAATGGCTAGGCTAAACTAACCCCTTTGCAAAAAGGGAGAACTACGTGGGTTCTAATTCCCATTCAAAGGAATACGTAGGTATGCTTGGTTCAAGCATCAAATCCAATTAAAACTAACTAACTCTTCCCTCTCTATCACCTTCTTCACTTGCTTTTATTTTATTTTCTTTTATTTTGATATTAGGATTAGTTTGGAGAATGTGTGACTTCTCTAAAACCCATAAGGGCTAGAGGAGGTATCCCTTAAGTTTGGAATTTATTGTAATATTAGCTTTCTTTTATTTCAAACCTTGATTGTTTAGTTGCTTTATTATTGAATGGATGAGTTGAATGATCATGCATATTATAAATTGTTCCTACATCTTAGATTGTTCATGAAATATATTTTAAGTTACTTTTATATTAATTGGCCAAACATATTTTTTTTAAAGTAAATTGAAAACCTAGTCCCCAAATCCTCTTTGATTTTGAGGCTAGTGATCTTTTTTTCCTTTAGGTAATATTATAGTCAAATGGGTTTTTTCCTTATATTTTTCCAAATAAAAATAAATTAAGGTGGCGACTCTAAGAAATAATTTTTAAATCTATCAAAGATAAGCTCAAAGGCTTCTCCGTGAGTTCTTTCCCAGATGAGCATTTTAATTCTCTTTAATGGATCGGATTGGTGCTCGGGCAAGGTCTCACAATAAGGCAATCGAAACTGCTAACAAGATCATCAAGACCAATATGCAAAAGACTATTATGAATCATAAAAACTGGTATGAGCATTTACCTACTACTTTGTGGGGGTACTGAACCTCAATCTGCACTCCAACAACGACAACCTTGTATATCTTGGTTTATGGAATGGAGGCCATTCTTCCTATAGAGATAAAATCTGCTCTCATAGGATAATGACAAAAATCTAAGTAAAGTAGTGTGGATTAAAGGCTATTGTCAGTAGTTGAATTTCATCAATGAAAAGAGAATAGATGCTTTATATAAAATTCAAGGTTATCAATAGAAAATAGCTAGACACTTCAATAAGAAGGTGAAAGACAAAGGTTAGCAAGAAGGAAATCTAGTCCTGAAAGAAATTCAAGCTTCAGTTCATGATCCAAGAGGAAAGTTTAGACCAAATTGGACTGGACTATTTGTGCTAAAAAATATCCTATCGGGATGAGGCACCATCCTCATGGACGTAGATGAAAATGAATCTCTAATCCTTGCAATCAAAATCAACTAAAGAGATATTTTGTCTAAAGAAAATATCTACATTTATTTTCTATTTTCCTTTTTAATGCACATGTAGTCATAACAATGTAGACCTAATTCTTCCTAAAAGAAAATTTTTGATAGAAAAATGATGTAAGGGATAGTAGGTAGCCTGACTCAAATGCAGTCCAAAACATAATATAAAATATTTTTGTTTCACATGATTTCTCATTTTTTCAGTGCCCAATATATCATTCACTTAATTCTTTTTCCTAAACAAAAAAAAAATAACAAAAAAATTAAAAAAAAACAATGAGAGATGCTTGCCAAGCTGAAAATCAAAAGCGCTGATTAAGCAAAAAATTAGAGCTAAAGAAAAAATGAAAAGTGTTCGCTAAGTTGAAAATCCGAAAGAGCGGCTTAGACAAAAATTAGAGTAAAAAAATATATAGTAATAAAAGATATTTCATACAACGATTAGATTTTATAGAATACAATCCATCAACATGACAAAAATGATAGCCTTTTTCACTATCATTTATGGCTTATCCTGTATCGCATTGTCATATCAGCTTGCATGCATGTACCTTAATAGAAAACCTGTAGCAAAAGACCTATATATATATATATATATATATATATATATATATATATATATATATATATATATATATATATATATATATATATATATATATATATATATATATATATATATATATATATATATATATATATATATATATATATATATATATATATCATCATGTCTGCATTCAAGGTCTAAATAATCATCCTCCTTCTCTTAAGATGAACATCTCATATGCTCTCATTAAAGTCAAAACTTGCCATGATCTCCTTGGCTATCACACTTCTCCTCTCAGTCTCAGTACCTTCCTTAGTAGTTAGAGCGACAGTAGAACCAAAATCGCTCTCCTATGAGCTATTAATTTTACACCCTCATCATCTAGCCGTAATTTAACACTTGCTAAGTTTAGTGCATTATGCAGAGCTTGTACGATAGTCCTACTAATTGATTAGCAGGTGGGGGTTCACGGGGTAGCACTCCCGAAAGAAAATTTCATCCTTTAAGTACATACCCTAGATGCTTTATTTTCTAACATGGACCAACATCAATCTCTAAAATATATAAAAAAAATAAAAATAAAAAAAGAGGATTTCCATGTGTTAGCCGCAACGAGGGTTGGCAGATCTACCAGGCACTCCGATGGCTTGTCCCCTCCTGTGTGCAAAAAATTTTGAAATTGCCTAAAAATTTCAAAATTGCCCCTGTTTCGGTGTTTTGATCTTTTTACCCCACATCCATTGCCTATAAAAACCCCCTCATTTCCACCTTTTTCTTCACCCCTCAATTTGGTATTGATAGCTATCTACCAAATTATCTTCTTCTTCTCCCTTTAATCACTCTCTAAATTAATTAATTAATCTTTTTAATTAATTCGTTGCTCTACCCTAACCTAAGTTAATTAATCATTTTAATTAATTAATCCATCCATCCATTTCATCACATTAATTAGTTAATTAATCATTTTAATTAATTAGTGAATCCCCTAATTAATCCAATCATCCGGTCTTAATAAAATATTAATTCTATCCAATAAAACCCTCCGCTCGCTAAAAGCAAAGGTATTAGACTTTTTCTCTCACCCACAAACCCAAATTGAATCAATCAATCCCTAAACCCTTCTAGTTAATTATAGAATGAACTACGTGAGTTTTGATCTCCATTCAATTGTGTATGTAGACAAGTTTGAAATCTAAATCTAATTCCAAATTAATTCAATTTTCCATTTTCTTTCATTCTTTTTGTAAAAGAATTTGTATAATTAGTTATTTGATTACTTTCGAGTTAAAAAGAGATTTTGTTGTTCCCCTAAAATTCATAAAAATTAAAGGAAACATTCACTTTGGCTTATGGATGCTTATTAGTCTATTAATATATTTTTTATTTTGTTTTATTTTTAAAAAAAAAGGCAAAAATAATTTCATTATATTTTTTAATTTGCCTTTAAACATAAATTTTTTTGAATATATATATATATATATACACACACTAATTAGTTAAAATCTATAGTGTTATTAAATATATAAATATTTTTATTTTTTCTATATATTAATAAATAATATATATAATTTATTATAATGTAAAATATTTACACATTGAAAAAAAAAAAAAGTAATGTGCAAGTGGCGTATTTCAAAAATTAGTTAATAATTAAAGAAGCTATTCTTACATATAACTTGAATCATGGTATTAAATAATGGCCGATACGTTATGTATCCGCCGTTTCGTAGAGGGTTTTGAGAGGTCCGATACTTTTTTTATTTGTTACGATACTGTTAATAAAAATTAGCACTAAATCGATACTAAATCAGCCAATACACATTGATACGATCGTTATTTAGTGATACGGACGTGACGTATCAATAAAAAAATATTATTATTATATTTTTTATTTTATTAATGTAAGTTATAAATATATTGTTTAAAAGATGTTATTTTATATTTGTTCTATTTTATTAATATAAATTATTGGGATATTGTTTTTTACATTATTTATAATTCAATATATTTAGAATATTATTGATAATTTTTTACAAAATTCATTTTTTTGTGTATTTTTATTTGTGGCTGTAAATTATTGATTGAATTTTATAATTTGATTATGTTTTTTCTTTATATATTTATTTTCAAAAATTTAAATAATGGTTTTGTATAAATTCTAAATGAATTTAATAGCAAACAAAATAATTCAGATCCTCACCGACACTCCTTTTGTTGCTGATTAATTAATATTGTGGTATATTTATTTTTTGAATTTTACTTTATTCACTTAGAATATGGAGGGTTTTTTTTACTTTATTTATTTTGAATAAAGTGATTTTTTTTCTGATGTCTTAATAAAATAAAATTAATTTATTATTATTAGTTATGTAATTTGAATTTAATTTATTATTATTATTTATGTAAATTAAATTTTTCTACACACAATTATATTTATTTAAGTATTAATTAATTTAATGTATTATATTTTGGACGTTACATTTCATTTCTTGTTAAATTATATCAGTTTACTAATTATTTTTAAAAATTTATGATAATGATAGCTGATTCAGTTTGATTTAATCCGATTCAATTATACCGATACGATAGGTAAAACCGTTATTTAATATCTTGACTTGAATAATATTTTGACTTATTTCAGTTCTCATCACCTCAAGGAAAAAAAAATGAAAAAAAGAAACTTTTACCTTAGTATAGTGACAAGCTTGTGATTAAAAAGATTATGAGTAATTATTAAATCTATGACCCAAAAAAACATAATATATATATATAGCTACCACTTTTCAAGGTGGAAGTGACGATTGGGCCAACTGATTCACTTACATGTTGGGTATGCATAATACTTAGCGTCTCGCCGACACATTTTTTATTTTATTTATTTTTATTTTTATTTTTTTCTCTACACAAAACATGCATTGCACAGCACTAAGAACATTCCAAGGCAGGCAAGCAAGCTAGAATTCGTAACAAATATGGAAATTACCTTACATGGATGTGTCTGAGCTATTGACTTTCTAGCCAATGATGTCTAATCGAGATAGTTAGGTCTGACATCCAAGAATTAGAAGTTTTAAATTCCAACTCTCTGAAAAAAAAAAAAAGAAGAGATTATTTGGATTTATTTTTTGTCCAAAAATATGTTGTAAAATTTGCGGTAATATTATTTCACATTATAATTGATGTATAATATCAAAAAAAAAAAAAAAAGACTTATTTATAATATTTCTTGTAAAAAAAAAAAAAGAGGTAAAATTATTTCTTTGGTGATCCGTAGATTACAGGTTTGAGGTGTGAAAATAAAACTGTATTATTGTGTTCATTCTCTCTTGATCTTGTGCTAATCAAAAAGTATTTTTTATACTGAAAGAGTCCTTTTTTATTCATGCATATTAATGAATTTTAATTTATTAGCATTAAATTTTTTTTCTTTTTCAAAACTGTAAGATATCAAATCTAAACTCTCATTGAAACAAAATTGATTGACACAAAATTATCAGAAAGATACATAAATGAAAAATAAAAATTAGGTAATCATATGAACTTAATTATTAAATAATCCATAGCATAAGTTTGTATCGGTGACCATATATAAATTCAAATACCGAAAGATTCTATTATTATTGAAGAACATAAAAGAGTTTAGTAATTGTATATCAATTCTGGTTAGTGCAGTTAGTGACATTGAGCAAATAATAGGGTACCTGTCTTATAATACAAGGAATTAAAAGTTTGAATCTTATACTTGGGTACATTAATTTGCATATTCATAAATAATTGTCAATTTGATATAAGTTTGGAGGCATAAATTTTTTTTCTTTAAGAAAAATTAAAAGCAATTTAATATCTTATCAACAGCTGAGGTGAAGATTTGGTTGAATAGATATATAGATCATCTAAGTGAAAAGGTACCTTATTGAGCATATGAGAGTAGGAAACCGATAAAATACGCAGACTATCAAATCCTACTTAAAGGCAACCTAACTCGCATTATATTTTCACAAAACTCACCCCTAGGTAATTAAGAAGACAGCTCATTACAATACTCAAAATCCTAGTCCAATTCTTCCTTAAAAATGATAATTCAACTAAGAAGGAGATTGGCCAGGTAATCACTATAAATACTTATATAACCTAAAATAAACATACACAAAATCTGTTTTTCACATACTTATAATACAGTTATCTCCTTCAATAACTTGATTTGAGGATCAAAGTCTAACAACCAGGCACACCCGACGTTCTTACTCATTGCTTAGGATATTTAGGCAAGTCTTCAAAGTTCAAAGCAAGTATTAGGTCAACCATCACGGTTCAGTGAACAAAAATCTAATTCACAAGTTTTTAATTATTCAGTGGGTGTGAACTGTGATTTTATCTTGCAATGGATCCATTAGATTTATGACTAAACCTAAATCAAAGAGGAGAAGAAGATGAATTGCAGGTATGCTAGAGTTGGAAGATGTTGTTCCCCCTTAAATATAGAAATGAAGGACAAAACGAAGCTGCTAATAGTCTAGGCAAGACACCTATGACTTGCTTGCATCATTGTAGGGTCTGCAAGAACAAAGGGTGGATGACCCATAAACTACAAACAAATTATTGATTCCATTAATAATCTAGTTAGTTTAATTACTTTGGGGAAAGGGATTAACCAAAGTGAAATGTCACATGCTCTAAACTAGTTAAAAAACAAAGAAAGGAAAGTTATTCTAGTGTCAAGCGGTCTAAGGTACAAGGAACTGATAATGCAAAAGGAAGAGGAAAATTGAAATTAAGGAAGCAATGACCTTTGAGTAGAGGGCGATCGAGATAATAAAAAAAATCAAGGTGTAATAGAAAAATTGGATTTGTAAAGGGCAAATATCTCACTCTTGGTCAATAGAATATTACCTTCCTCCCGCCCAAAAAAAAAAAAAAAAATTTCTTGGCTAAGAACCTCTAAGGGAACAGGTGACTTGTACACCCACCTAGTAATGATAAAAATCATGATCAATCTTCCAATAATGAGGACTTTGTGATGTGTTGACCTAAGTTATTTCAAAATTAGTCAATCTCTATTTTGATCTTGTCAATCAAATTGAAAGTTATCTAATGTTTGTTCAAGTGTTTGTTTTGCAGAATATATCATATTTATTGATTGAAATTGAAAGGAAATCAAAATTTCCCAAAGTATTGTGAACTCTCAATTTTACACCTTCATCATCCAACCACAACCTTAGCACTTGCTAAGCTTAACACGCCACAAGGAGTTGTTACGGTAGTCCCGCTAATCGGTTAGTGGACTGGGGTTCGGAGGCAGCGCCTCCGAAAGAAAATTTTTTTAGACTTTAATTACATTACTACTTGATATCCAAATCTCCCAAACTTTATACCAACAACCAATCTCTAAAAAAAAAAAAAAAAGCAATCTCGAAAAACGTGCCAAGTGACACGTGACGTGCTGCACAATAGGCGTGCGGCGCCATTTCAGACTTGTGCGACGCCGCACATCTTGCGTGCGGCACACAGCAAAAGCCTGGTACGGTGTTGCACCAGGCTCTGCGAGCTTCTGATCCCTGTGGGCCTCACCTGCGCAAAAAATGACTCTTCTACCCTTTTTTATCTAATTTTCAGCCATTTTTTGACCCTACCCTCGTGGTCTTTTCACATTTTCATTATCTAAACTACCCTCACCCACTATCAAGTCACGCACTTGAGGATCTTAGGTGAATCAACTATTCATGGAATTTATTATCAAGTCATAGAACATTAGTTGCAATTAATAATATGATAATAGATTGCCTCCTTATTAATAAAAAATAATAATAATAATGATAATATTCATACTATTGGCTTAGAGCATATCACTTTCAAACTTTTTGTAGTCACTGCTCGCATTCAATAAAATTTCCTTTTTTTTTGATAATTGTTTTATTCCTTAATTACTATTTTCATAAACACACTAAAAGCCCAAGTGAACTATTGTAAAGAATCTTGGGTACCACAATCACCTGATGTTAAGAAATCAAATTAGCACAATTTAGAGTCTCATGCACTTTCACTCACACTTGACATGCTTGCAAATTATCATATTACCATTTGGCCAAGATTAGAATATATATATATATATATATATATATATATATATATATATATATATATAACAGAAGATGATCAAATCTAATTTAATAAACTGAAATAGGAAGATCCATTATTTCAGTTTTTTTTAAAGAACTTTAAAAAATAAAAAAACTGAGTGTTGTTTTTGTTTTTTTATAAGAATTTTAAAAATGAGTTAGCTAAAGGAGACATACATGAACAAAGCAGTTAGGATTATATATAGAAATGGTGTGACAGGTCATAAAGCCAATCTATGTTTGAAGAATTTGAAACAAATCTTGGCATTGACCTTAATTAATTAATTATCAAATTTTTTAGTTTCATTTTTGGGCATTAGTCTCTGTATTTGAGACTACACTTCTGGCACAAGAATATGCGTATTTTTAGCACGTTTGCCAGCTACAAGTCTTCTTAACGAGAAAATTAATTTATCTTATTTTAGTTTATCTTTTGTTAACAAATTATTATTATTATTATTAGTTTGTTCCTATCATGGCTATTTTTATGAAGTGGTGTTCGGTATAATTTAAAATTAAGTTTTGAATTTTATATAAGTGATATAATTTTTAAAGGCCGAATGCATATCTTAACACTCCTATTTATATATATATATATATATATATATATATATATATATATATATAAAACTTTTGATATCCTAAATTTTCAAAATAGCTTATTTAATCTTTAAAATTTTCAAAATAGTATATTTAATATATCAACTTTTCAATTTTATATACATATAACACAAAAAAGAAAAATCTTAATTATGAGACTATGAGATTGCACGCATTCTAGTGAGTTAAATCAGTAATAAATTCAATTAGAAAGAAATTTAATTAAAATGAGAAGGAACAAAATTTAGAATAAAAAAGAAAGAGGTGGATGACTATAAATTTCACTATTAAAAGAATTAATTTTTTAACACATAAATGTGCATATTTACATGAGTTTAAATTTACATATTTATGAACATTAAAGTATTGAATGTATACAAAATTAAGAATTGCATAGGGTTAAATACACCTTTTTGAGAATTTAGAATGCCATAAGGCTTTTTTTTTTTAGTAAAATTTATGGTTAAATTATAAAAATATTTAAAAAATTAATTACTTAATTTATTTAGTCCAAATTTAAGTTAGATAATTTAATTAAAAATTTTAAAATAGGTGTTAGCAAATAAATTGAAATGTTATGCTAATCTTAAATTTTAACTTTTGGGTGAATCTAATAGCACATCACCAATAAAATAGAAAATTTATTTTTCAATATTGACTGCAATAATTAAATTTTATTTATTCCATCCCAAGTTGATAGCTTATTGTTTCTTTTTCATATGTTCCAAAATTTAATCACTTTTCATTTTTAAATTTTAGTTTTATAAAAAAAATCTCTATATTAACCTTTGTTAGTATAATTAATGTTTATATATTGAACAAAATATGTAAAATTAATATTTCCTAAAAAGAGAATATATAAAATTAATGTGTTATTAAGTATTCAAGAAATTTCTATGATATTAGTTATTTTTTTTAATATATATGTAAAAGTGAAATGAATTATCAATTGAAGGAGTAACAAGTGAGCAAACTAATTTTGTCAACTAAATCAATTCTTTAAATTTAATTATTTATTTTTGATAAATGTATATGTTGCTCAGTTTAAAAAATGAGAAATGCTTTTTTTTTTAATAATTGTTATAAGTACACCTGCATTAGATATTGTGCAGACACAGGCACTGCATTAAATTGCAATTGTAATTTGTTGGAAAATAGGAGAGCAGCAGAATGTCTCGTGAAAATCAAATTATTGACAAGATATTATGGTTTGAGATTATGAGTCTTAACCTTTATTTATTTATTTATTATTATTATGCATTTTTATATTTCATCAATAAAATTAATTATACAAACATCCTTCTTGTCAACGCATGTGATTATTAGAATCGCTCGTAGAGATAGTCATTACTCGTAGAGATAGTTATTACATTAGAGCCACTCACAAAAATTAATGCTATTATTTTGTGAATACAAAGAGGAAATTAATTATAGTCTGCCCCTATCAATTTTCTCTATATCTATTATATAATAATTAGAAAATTAAAATAAATTTAACTGGGCCATGTGTAGAAACACTTTATTGTATATTACTACATTACTCAATTATTTAGTTTAATTAAAATATTAAATTTGATTTGTGCTTAATTTATAATTCACTACTATTTTATATTTATGAGAAAACTTATTGAAATGTAATGAATTTAACAGGACAAATGTGATTTACATTATATTAAAATTTAATCATAATTAGATATAGAATATTAATAATTAAATTATATTTTTAATAATAATAATAATAATAATAATAAACACTTTTGTATAATAGTAAAAATGAATATTTCTAAAATAAGTGTCTATTAAACTTTTCCTAATAAACGTATGTTTCACTGTAAATATGTGATCATCTTATTTGTTTATAGAGATATTTTTGTTTGATATTATAAAATTTAAAGAAGATAGATGAATTTTAAAAATTAAAGAGAAAAAATGATATAGAAAACTTTCGGAAATCTGTTGGACGCTTTTAAGAAACTAAATTTTAGCATTGATAAGAAAAAAAGAATAACAGCATACTAAAAAGGAAAAAAAATAAAAATAACAGTAGAACTTAATTGAAAGTTATAATTTTTAATGATGATGTTGATAGCGATAAAGATAATAAAGTAGAAACTTATTTACATATATTTTTTTAATATTTTAATTTATTATGGATGATTATAAGATTTTAGAAAAAAATATTATATTCATTTATTTTAATTATTTAATTGTATTATGGTATTTTCACAGTTTTATTAAGAGATTATTAAAATTAATGAAATAGCATAATTGATAATAAAATATTTATACATTTTTATATATATAATATATTTTTTTTATAATGTTTATATCTTATATTTTTAGAAATTAGCGTATTTTCCTGTCAAATTATTTTGGAACATGTTTTCTATTTATGTTTTCATGCAACTTAGGAAAAAAAAAAAAAAAAAAAAAAAAAAAAAAAAAGGTCGCTATCCATTATTAAAAGAATGTGATTGGTCATCAATCATAAAAGATTTGCAGATGTGCAGGAAGATATTAGCACCCTACAATGCCCAACTCAGGTATTATATATGTTACGATATGTATTTTCTTTCTTTAATCAATAATTATTATTGGCAAATTTATTACTTTCAAATTAGATATACTTTATTAATAATTAGAAAATGAAAGAAAGGTTTGATAATGGGTGAAATTGAGCTTAGAATTTAAGTTTTCGACTGCCTAGCATCCGCTTGACGGATCAAATCAAAGTTGATGTGATTCAGGTTGTAAAATATTAATTTAGTGAAGGGCTGGCTTGAACTTAGAATTCTATTTTTTGAGTGATCAAAGTTAACGTAATTCGATTTAAAAATTTGTGAAGAAAGTATTTAATTTTTTATTTTCCATATTGAGGCTTTTCATTAAAAAAAAAAAAAATCTCATATCTTAAGATAATTGAATGATTTCATTATAAAATCACTCTAATATTTTCCATGATGCGGTTGGTTTATTTAATTTTAGTTTTTTATTATTTTTGATCATCTAAAAAGAAATTTCTTTCATGAATTAATCTGACTTGAATAATTAAATTTAGAAAATTATGTTCATAATCTGAAAATAGATTTCATAAGTTATAAAGATGACCATTATTTTATTACTTATTTTATTAATGTTCATAATTAATTAATATGATATTAAATAACAAATCAGTAAAAAGGCAAGAGGATTAGGGGCTCAAACGGATGGTGTAAGAAAACAGTTGAAATGGGCTTGAAAATCTTGTAGTCTCAATTTGCATTGTGTTTCCTAAAGCTTGGCTAATGGGCTCAACTAAAGTATTCTCCATCTCAAAACACCACCGCTTAGAGGTAAACCTAAAAAGAAATTCTTTCACCAATATCTTTTGGATAATTTTGTGTCGTCTAAAGTCTAAACTAGACTTCTTCGCTCTGCTTGATTTCAACATCAAAAGGCTAATTCCGTCTTTTTGACAGGAATGGGACAGCTGGCAAGTGGAGGCTCTGATCATCTTCAACTAGAAATCCGCTAAGGTCCATGGGGCAATTTATATCATAGACTTAAAATAATATAGCATCATGATTTTGAAATATATGTTAATTATTATATGCATAGTAAAAATATTGAAATAACAAATTATCACAATTAATGAACACATTAGCTTAGGAACCTGAAGGGTGCAGTCTTTTAATTTTTTTTTCTTTTCAATATCAACTGTATATTATAAGTTTATTAAATAGAAACTGTATATTCATTAGTAGTAGAGTATATGTTTATTGAAAATTAATCATCAAATATATGTTATATAATATTCATATTCACCACTTATAAGTAATATATTTATTAGATGTTATTTATAGATTCATCAAATATATGGTGTAAATTGTAAATTTATTAGTTATATCAGTATTGTGATTTACTTGTATGCAGATTTATATATAATAAGTTGTAGATTTATTAAACAGAAACTATAGATTTATCAATTATAAAATATAAGTTCATTAAAAATTAATCGTCAAATATAGTTTATATAATAATTATGGTCATTACTTATAAGCAACAGATTCATTAGGTATTACTTATATGTTCATCATATATATATTGTATGTTTATTATTTGTAAATTGTAAATCCATTAGTTATATTAGTAAGAAAATAAAATATTTTCTTTATAAGTGATGAACTTATGCTCTATATCTTATTAACCTATTATTTATAATTAACAAACTTATTTTCTATGATTTATGAACTTTCATATATTAGTTTTTAATCATAGAAAATTTTTATATTATTTTAATAATATAAATATTACAATAAAATTTTAATATCATAAAAAATTAAAAATATTAGTTTATAATTAATTTAAATAATTAATAATATATATTATTAATTTTATATAAATTTATAGAAAATAAATTATATTTGATGCATTAAATAACTTACGTAAATAAATATAAAATAATATTTAATTATGCTATTAGTTTTATTAAATTCAACATAAATAAAGAATCAAATTGATAATTTCATAAAAATAAATAAAAAAATATTTATAAAAAAATTGAACCATTAATGTAATTTTTCTTGTAGAAATTAATATAAATTTAATTAGAACAAGTAAACAAATAAAAAAATTTAACGATTAATGTAATTTTAATTGCAAATATTACAAACAAAAAAGCAAAAAAGAAAAAAAGAATAACAAAAAAGGAAAAAAATAAAAAATAACTAAAAAAAGAAAAAAAAAGGCTTTTGTTGGGATATGAACCCACATCCTCAAGAGAGAGGGATATATGTTTTAACTAGCTACAACAACTACCATTTTTATTTATATCATTGCTTATATAATAATTAACGTCTTGAATTTAGGTTCACAGTGCAAGATGGGCCTGGATTCATGGTATAAGAACACAAGTTTGGATTGTGTGCTTTCCTTTGTTATGGTTGGAATTTTTAATTGTAGATTATAAAATTGGAATTTTTACACAATTAGACCAAAAACAACAAAAAAAAATACTTTTTTAACAGGCCAAAATTTTATTTTACCAAAATTGCTTCGACTTCACTTTTGTTTACAAATTTATCTTATTTTATTGGGATTTCTATAGAAATGCTTTAAAAAAAAAAAGAAGTGGATAACTTTTATACTTTCAACTTTATATTTCTAACTTTTATATGCTTTTTAAATAATAAAATAGCTAAGCCAAATCTAATTAAAAGCACAACAAATTTACATATTTGATTCCAAAAAACTTTCCTCAAACGTTTGCATAGTCAATCCAAAGCAAGAAACATAGAAAAAATCAGAAGATTTGTAGCTTTCACTATAAGGAATTACCGATATAGTGATTGAATTTATTGATTGATGTAAAATGGTAATTACCGATCGCCTATCGACTAAAACTAATTATTGTAATTAAAATGACAACACCAACTATTTACCGAAGGACTACATATTGAATTTAGTGACTGAAAATATTGGTCAGTGAATACTGGCGGGAGTTTTGGTGAGTCAATTTACCAACCATTTTTCACTAATCACCAATAAAAAGAAAATAGAAAGACGGAACCTAAATTTTAGGGGCATAATAATTTATCGACCGAATTAACTACAAACAGTGACGAGTTAAAAAAAATGTCATCGGTAATCAGTCAGTAATGTGAAAATATTAATGGGTTTGCTAATCATTTACTGAGCACAAATAACCCAATAGTTAGGCTCGAAAATCGATAGGAGCTTACAATTCACCAATCAAGAACTCACCGTTTGTAATTTGACACATGGCGTTCAGTGGCTAAATCGATCAGTAAATAAAAGCATTTATCAGTTAAACGAGCATGAGTAACCCAAAAGTCAGGTGTGAAAATTTAGTTAGCGTCAAAATTTACCGATCAATTTTGCCACTGATTGTCATGTGTCAATAATGAAATCGGTCAATAATTTGTTAGTGAGTTGTATTAATAAGAATCTAAAATGTTTATAATTTACCAACCAATTATTCACCATTTTTATGGACATGTGGCGTTTGATGGTTGAATAGGTCTGTAAATTATAAATTCCTTTATATTTAGTATGTAGACGGTCGGCAATATCGGTTAATAAATAATAATATATATACCTTGTTTGACCTTTTCTCCCTTTCCTCTCTTTGTCTTCTTCTTCTCTCCTCCTCTCCTCCCTCCCTGCCTCTGCTCTCTGCTACTCCCGCCATCCAATCGTCCGTCCATCCATCCATTTGACCATCATTTGCCATTGCTAGCTTTCCTTTTATCAGGTACATTATTTACTTCCTTTTCTAGTTTTTTTTTTAATTTTTGGTGTGTTAATATATATATCTATATATATATATATATATATATATATATATATATATATATATATATATATATATATATATATATATATATATATATATATATATATGCGGACTTTAATATCTTAGATATAATTTTAAATTTTATTATAATGAAATTGATAAGTGCACTTCCAACTAAGGCACAATTAGGGTTGCAAATAAGTTGAGCAAAACTGATTTGTAGCTTGCTCAAACTCGTCTCAGTTTTTTTTTTTTTTTCCTGAGCTTAAGTTCGAATTCAAATTTAAAAATCATATTTAAACTAACATAAAAACAAAAACATCAAATTAGTAAAAAAAAATTTAATTATAAAATTGAGCATTACATGTTTCAAATTAGGAGTATATGTATTTTAGTCAAATTGAATTACCAAAAAGATTATAATAATGTTAAAATATATTTTTTGGAGTGCTAAATTTATTGAGATGATGATGATGATGATGATAATAATAATAATAATAATTATTATTATTATTATATAACATAAACTCTTCTTTTTTTTTTTGAAAAGTAAACTTCTCAACAATTCAATTAAATCATAAAATATAATATTAGTGAAATTAATTATATGCTTATATCATTATTAATTTCACATTTGCAAAATATAAATCATAAATATATATATTAAAATATCATAAACAAGCCTACAAATGAGCTTGTTCGCGAATCTATTAATCAAACTGTTCACAAGTCTAATCGAGTTGTTTATTAATAGAGCTTAGCTTTGCTTAAATTTAGCTCGTTTATTAATTGAGATTTAAATTAAGACTTAAATTTGATTTATTTATAAAACAAGTCAAATGCGAATGAGCTTTTATCGAGCCAAATACCGAGCTGCTCGCGAACGACTTGACTCATTTGTAGCCTTAAATTCGATAATAAAACTACCATTTCCTAGCACAACTAGCACCTGTTTCAAATTTTTAACTTTTAGTATATTTATTTGTGCAAAATCGAAGTTTTGAATTCCAGATTGAGTCAAAAATAGGTCAAACCAACATGTTTAGATAATTTTTTTTAAAAATGATCTATATGGATAATTATTTTTTAAGAGTGGCATATTCTTATCAAGAGCAAAAAATTGGAGCTACAATAATTGTCTGAGAACAAAAATCATAATGCATATTGGCATTCTTTTGAGCGGCTTGCACATGCCAAAATGTTCTTCTCTTACCATTGATAAGGGATGAAACGATATATACATGGATGGTGAGAGCTCCTTGTCTATATAAGGAAATGCTGTAATAGACTTAAGTTCATACCGTCTTAGTATTGTCATAAATAGAAATAACAAGAATGAGAGAGAGAGAGAGAGAGGGGTCTACCTCCCTGGTTGACATGTCACTTCCACGCGTAGGGTAAGGTCGATAATACTATAGATTGTGAAGCTACAAGTTGAATGAAGGTGCGTGTTATTCATGAAACTGCATGATGTAATCATCAAAAAGCATAACAAGCAGAGATGTTACTTATTAGATATTAGCAATTTATATCATAGATCTGGAACAATGGAACATTATAGTTCTAAGATATATATTAAGTATTATATATTTAACAAAATATTAAAATGATAAGTTGGTACAATTGGTTAAAACATTAGATTTAAAAAATGGAAGTCATAGGTTTAAGCAGAACAAAACTATTTTTTTTCTTTTTTCATTTATTCTTTATTTTTTTTATTTATTCTTTTTTTTCCTTTTCAGTTTTTTTTTCCTTTTTTCTTTTCTACTTTTCAATATCAAAAATATTGAAAAAAAATTATATTAATGGTTGAATTTTTTTTTATTTGATTCTTATAATGGTAATTAATTTTAATATTATTAATTTTTCAACATAATTTTTATTTATAAATTTTAATATTTTTATGGGTAATTTTTTTTACAGATTTTTAAAAATAATTTAACAAAAAGATAATTATCATATTTATCTTTTTTATGACAATAAATTTTCAAAAATCAAATCTTTTTTTAAATAATAATAAATTCATTAAAAATTCACCATCAAATATAATTTATATAATAGTCATGTTCACCACTTATAAGTAATATATTGATAAAGTATTACTTATAAATTCATCAAATATAGTGTGTAAATTCAGCATTTGTAAATTGTTAATTCATATTAAACTTTAAATTATCAAATTTATTATATTTAAAGTTTAGGTTCATCATATATAACTATCAAATTCATTAGATATAAAGTTTAGATTCATTATATATCACATATAGATTTATTCTATATTCATAATTTAATTATTTTATAATTTAATTTTATTCGTTCCTCATATTTATAATTTTCATTTTTTAATATTTCACATATAATTATAAGATTTATTAGATTTAAAATTTAGGTTCATCACATATAACTATCAGGTTTATTAGATATAATGTTTAGATTCATCATATATCACATGCAGATTTATTATTTTTTAATGCCAAATTTATGATTTAATTATTTTATAATTTAATTTTATTCATTCCTCATATTTATAATTTTCTTTACTTTATATTTCACTTATAATTATGAGATTTATTAGATTTAAAGTTTAAATTCATCACATATAACTATCAGGTTCATTAGATATAACGTTCAATTTCATCATATATTACATGCAGATTCATTATTTTTTAATGCTATATTCATGATTTAATTATTCTATAATTTAATTTTATTCATTTTTCATATTTATAATTTTCATTCTTTAACATTTCATATATAATTATGATGTTTATTAGATTTAATGTTTATATTCATCACATATAACTATCAAGTTCATTAGATATAACGTTCAAATTTATCATATATCACATGCAGATTTATTATATTTTACTATCAGATTTATAATTTAATTATTCTATAATTTAATTTTATTCATTTTTCATATTTATAATTTTTATTCTTTAATATTTCGCATATAATTATGAAGTTTATTATATTTAAAGTTTAGTTTCTAACCATAAATTTTTTTTAAAATATTATTTTAATAATAAAAATATTACAGCAAAAATTTAATATCATAAAAATTATATATATATATATATATATATATATATATATATATATATATATATATATATATATATATATATATATATATATATATATAGAAAATGAATTTTATTTGATGCATTAAATAATTTATCTATGCAAATATAAAATAATATTTGATAACTCTATTAGTTTTATCAAATTCAATATAAATAAAAAATCAAATTGATAATTTCATATAAATAAATAAATAAATATTCATAAAAAATTCATCTATTAATATAATTTTTTCTTATAGAAATTAATATAAATTTAATTATAATAATTAAATAAATAAAAAATTCAACCATTAATATAATTTTAACTGAAAATATTATAAATAAAAAAGCAAAAAAAAAAAAAAGAATAACTAAAAAAATTAAATAAAAAAAAAAGAATAACTAAGAAAAAACAAAGAATAACTAAATAAAAAAATAACTAAGAAAAACAAAGAATAACTAAATTAAAAAAAAAAAAAATGTTGCTGCCTAAGATATTGCTCATTTACCGTGGTGTTCATACTGTTAAAATATGGAGTTGTTGCAGTACCACCTAGGGTAGCATTGAATGGAAATGGAAGAAGACCCCGGAACCTATCATCAATCCACCGGATTTCACTTTTGTAATCAGGAACGACAAATGATGAAGGGAATCGATGCCATATACTTCCAACACAAAGTACAAAACTTGTAATGTATAGAAGCCAAGTTACGATGTGTAAATGTTCATTCTAAAGAACTTGCACAAGATAACACCTAAAATTAAGAAAACAAAAAATAGAACAACAGGTGATTAAAGTATGGTAAAAACTGAGGTCGTGGACAAAAATACAGAATGCAAATTGGATATGAAAGAAGCAATTGCACGTGCTAATGATAGATAATCATGATCAAAAACAATATGAATGCCATTAACACTATCTACTAATTATGCTACAGAGGATCATTGGTTATTGATGCTATACAATTGCAGAAAGTGCAAAAGATTTTTCAAGTGGTATAATTGGTCTTCATTTTACTATATTTATAACCATTCATAGGTATAATGCCACTTTATAAGTTTATACTATATCCATGATTCACTTTCTCCAGCATAAGAGACAAATCACACCAATAAAGGCATCCAATCAAGTTCGAAGTCAGCTTAGTGATACCTAAAATTAATAAACTCATGCCACTATAGATTAGGATAGCAGTGGGCGGGAATTCCCTATTCCCCATAGGGATGCGAATGGAGAAAATTTATTCCCCATTTATGGAGATGTCCCTACACAGTTGGGTTCTCTGATCCCAACCGGCAGATACATGATAACATGAAAGTTTTTTAATATATATATATATATATATAAATATTACATTAAGTGTTCTATTATTTCATATTTTAATTCTAAATAAAGAACAATGACTGTATATGAGTCCCACAAACTTAAATAGAGAGCACAAATCAAAACAATGAACTTCTTTCTGGCCAACATAGTTTAAATAGTCACATGCTAGTGGGAACATATCTATTTACTTTTTTTTTTCTTCTATTTTTTGATTTTTAATTCTTCCATTTCTTGAGTTTCTCTATCTCAATTTCAATCACTTATCTAATCTATGTGCACATTCTTGCTTATATGTTAGATCAACTATAGGAAAAGGCTACAAATTCTAAATTATTCTACTTCTAAAAGTCTTTAAAAGATTAATTGGAAAAATTAGAAATACATAATTTTTTTTAGTTGAAAAAGTAAAAAATCCATGGGGATCTCCACAAGATGGGGGTTCCTGCAAGGATGGGGACAAGGACTAATCTATCCCTATTTGTGGGCAGGGATGGGGATATGGATTCTTTGCAAGGGCAGGGATGGGGATGGGGAATGTATCCCCATCTCCATCCCACCCCTTTGCCATTTCTAATTGTGGAGAGCTAAATAATTATGACCAAAAAGTGAGGGTAGTATGAACGCCTAATTTTTAATCCGAAAGTCCATTGAGGAAGGCAAAAGCTTTTTCAGTCAAGCAATGAGTTTATAAAGCAAAAGACGGTAAGAAATCTTGGGTTGGAAATTGTAACAACCCACAACTATCCTGGGAGTTTTCATGACCAATTACTTGAATTTAGAGCTATTATGGCAAAATGTGTGCTTTTATAAAAATTCATGTGTTTTGCGATTGATAAGTATATGACATGCTAGATTAGTTTTAGTATACATAATATGAATTATTATTATAAAATAAGTGATTTATATGAAGTGCATATGCGTAAAATAATTTATTTCACATAAAATGAATTTTTATGCACAAAGCCATTTTTAAAAATAAAATAACTTTTATGAGTATTTTTAAATAAATATTTTAGGGGGAATTTCAATGAAAATAATAAGAAAAATATTTTATTTTATAATTACTTATAATCAGCCTTTAAATTAAATAAAAGGCCAAATTTTCCAAAAACCCACTACACCAAAACATTCCTAACTTAGTTCATTAATGGCAAACTTGTAATTTTGCCAAAACCCTAAACATATGAGCAAAATTTTGGCCAGCCCTTGTTAGACAGCCACCATTATGTTATTCTTCATAATTTTTACAAAAAATTCTCTAAAAAATATTCTCTCAACCGAAATTCATAAGATGCTATCAAATCATGTGATTTCACGACTATTTTCGTAAGTTTTTCTCTTCTTTCAATTTACCATTTGATTTTTATGAAACTAATCATGAGAAAACTATTTTGAGTTATGTATTTACTATTTTTCTTTTGATTAAATTTGGCCTAGGTGAACTTTTGAAAGAGAAATCAATTTTTCCACCGAAAACATAACTCTTTCTACACGAATCCTCTAAAGGTGAACCCTAAAACTCAAAATTGGAATTTTTACGCATAAATTCATGAGGGGCTGCCAATTTGTATATGGTTGTGTTTTAAATTGATTTTTGTTGTGTTTAGATAAAAAATACTGATTTAAATCATATTTTTGTATATTATTGTAATGATCGAAAAAGTACGGAAAGTAAGAAAATTCATGATTTTCATCATAGAACACTAAAGTTGGAATTTTAATGTATAAAAACTACAAATGGGTGCCGATTGGTGCATTATTGCATTCTAAAATGATTTTTTCCATGTTTATATGAAAAATATTGATTTAAATAATGTGTTAGCATATTACTATAATGATCGGAAAGTGTAAAAGGTAAGAAATTCCTTAACTATATAATTCGGCCTACATTGGGAATTCAATCCCAATGTCTATAATTTTTATGTGATATATTTTAATGATTATTGATATGTATACATGAATGATAAATAATTTAATTGCATGTTGATTGAAGGAATAACTCTAGATAAGTCTAAAGATAATAGGGTATACCTAAGGTTTCCTAACCCTATTTCTATGATGTGATTAATATGTTGATGTGATTAAGTGATATGAAAAATAAGTTTTATGATGAGTTAATAATGAGTTAATGATCTTAAATGGATGATGAGATTGATTGTACGAATTGGTCATAAGAGAAAAGTATGATACTTGAAAGAATGCTTGATAAGTTAATATATATGGAAGGTGTCAAGTGTACTAAGTTGGATGTTAAATTGAATTAATATTAAGATCATGATATATTGTGTTTGACTTTAGAAAATTCATAATATGGGTTATAATATGATTTCATGTGGGCCTATAAAGACAAAGTGTGCAAGACTCTAAAAGTCAATATGTTTTGTGCAAGTGATGAGTGCACTTGTACATGCAAATCTAAGTGTATATGAATGTTATATGTACATAAGGTAATTATGAGATAGGATAGCATGATGATTAAGTAAATACTAAGTATTGAATTAAATATTATGTTAGAGTTTGAGGAATAGTAGAAGTTCAAAGGGCTACATGTCACGACTCGCTTTTTGAGCTGTGACAGTCCTAGGGCATGGGTGGCCATAAAGGCACTGAAAACTCGTAGAACCCATTTAACACAAAATCTTTTATCATACATAATATTAACCATATCCTAAGATCGTAACCTTATACCCATTATTTTCTTGTAACATCCTCGTTAACTTATAACATCATTAACACATAACTTGTAAAACTTCAAAAATTGTATTTTATATCATTAATCAAATATTTAATACATTATACATTATTATAATAGCCATTATAATACCATTCACATTACTTATACATCCTATGACATTTTAGTGTTAAACCCTTTAATACCCATGGAGCTCTAATAATAATCTTAATAATCAAGAGTCACAACATTGGAACTTAACCGAGCAACTTCCAAGCAGAGAATGGGGCTTGGAACTTTAATTTGCTAACTCATTGACTTTTGTTGAAAAATTTAAACCACTACAATATGAGACAATGCTCAGTGAATATAAAATAATACAATACATAAGGTAAGCACAAGGATTATTCTCAAGATGGTACTTGTAGTAATGAAACACTTTCAATTAGTGTTGTCAATTTAGTTCAATGGCTCATTTCAAATGGAAACAATATCTTTAGCAGAAATATCACTTTCTTGAGAGTAGAATACATCCCACACATATTAATTCAAGAGTGGTGGTCTGAGCCTTGCTCACTCATAAGTATCACATTACGTAAGATTAATCAAGTCTTATGGTTTGGCATTCCTCCCTAACAGAGGTTGGGTACTCTCGCCCTACCTGCAGGTATATACCAAGTGCATAAGGTTTGGTTTCTTTTCCCACACTGTGAACCCTCAAATTTGCACCTCTTGATTCAGCTGCAGCTTGACACCTACTAAGAATAGGGCGCTGCGCATACGGCGGTCCCGCTAGCCGGTTAGCGGGCAGGGGTCAAGGGGGCAGCGCCCCATAGAAAAAATAAATTTCCTGAATCTTTTCTCCTCTAGTCAACTACTTTTCAGTCACAAACCCACAGTATCAAGCAGAGCTCTAATCGGAGCTGAAACGGACAGAAACAGATTGAGCCCCGCGAGTGGCACAGGGAGGCACGGTCTTCGTGCCGCCCAGGAGGCGGCACGCATGCCGTGCCGCTGGGAAATGGCCATGCCATCGGTGCAGCATGGAAATCATGCCGCCGGAATGGTGGCACATCTGGAATGCCGCCCAGATGGCCGGCGTGTCAGCCGTGCCGTGCCTGCCTCTGATGCCGCGCCGATGCCGCCGCCATACCACCGGCACCTCCTCTGTCAGCTCTATAAATAGGAGCCTCATTTGGCATGACTTAACATGAATCCCAACAATTCCTAACAGATTCTAAAGCATTTTCAGAGCATTTCAAAGCAATTCAGGCATATTTTTTGTTCTTATACTCACACAGTTGCTGCTTCTAGATCCAGATTCCAAGCTTCCTTTGAATTCAAGGTGGAGTTGAGATCCGGAGCCAAACTAGTTCCATTCATTCGAAAGCCGAGAAAAGCAAAGGTATAATCCCTTTCTTATTTTAAAATTCTAAATTCAGATCTAAAATTTTCTTTAGGTTTAAAACTGAAAAGATCTAAAAAACTTATTAATTTAAGGAATCAGAATTAAGTTAATAAGCAAATCAACACATTTCTAAAACCCCTCCTTCGCAAGAAGGGAGAACTACGTGGGGTTTGATTCCTATTCAATAGGATACGCAGGCTGCCATTCTGAAGGGCATCAACTCCAAAATCTTTTTTATTAATATTTTGTCTTTTTCTTGTTTTGATTTATTCATATTAATCATTTGTTTGTGATTTTATTTTTAATTTATTTTGGGGAATGTGTGCTTTTCCTAGTACCCATAAGGGCTAGAGGAAAGATCCCCTTTATTTCATTTGTTTTGATATTGTAATAATTAAGTAGGATTTATCTTTCCTATTTATTTATTATTGTCATTCCATCACCTCATATATATATATATCTGTCTCATTCATCATTATATTCCTGTTCATGCATACACAAAAAATCCTTTTCAAGAGTTATTTTGCATTTCAAGCCAAGCTAAAGAAAATAATATTTTCTTAAATTGTGTAATTACCAAAACTTGATCCCTGAGCCCTCCTTGGTTACTCGTGGATTGGTGCACTTTTCCATTGGGATAAACCAAATTATTTTGGAGTCAATCATGTTGGGTTTTCTTTAATTTTTCCAATTAAAATAAATAAATTAAAGTGGCGACTCACTTTTTCAACCTTCAAAATACAAAAATCAATTTTCCGAACTCACAGCGAGTTCCAATCGTGGAGTTTCTCTCGAAGAGCATTTCGATCCCTTTGCGGATCGGGCCGGTGCTCGGGCGAGGCCTCACAGTTGGCGACTCCACTGGGGACCAATTAAATCTTTTTCAAATAAAAGATAAAGCGGATTACTTTTGGTATAATACCAAAGTTTGGCTTTAAAATCAAAATAACTCTTTCATGCATCATTACATCGGACTCCTTGTCCACAAAACCCTAGATTCCTAGGAAAACAAAGGATAGAAAGTAACATCGAGTGGGCAACCTTCCTTAGGTCTGCTTGCTGATAGTGAAATCATCCAGCCCACAACGTATCCTCTAATCCTTTTAGAGGTGTAACGAGTATGCACGTACCATTGGACTCACGCGAGGCTCCTTGTCTCACATGTGGTTAGGTATATCGCATCTCTAGTGTGATGGGTTCCCTTTAAACCACCCTAACCCTTTCATGTAATGACTCATAGAACCTTCCTTTAGGATTTTATGCACCATAATACTGAAACTTGGTATATCATTATCATGAAACCTTTTTTTCATTCATGCATGCATGCATATATAGCTTGAACCTTGTGAAGAATCAAAAACCTATCCAAACACCTTCACACCCAAAGCCCATAGTCCACCTAAACCCATGGTCAAAACCCAAAGCCCATGGTCCACCTAAACCCATGGTCAAATCCAAAATCCATGGTTCACCTAAACCCATGGTCAACACACAAAGCCCATGGTCCACCTAAACCCATGGTCAAAGCCTAAAGCCCATGGTCCATCTAAACCCATGGTCAAAACCTAAAACCCATGGTCCACCTAAACCCATGGTCAACACCTAAAGCCCATGGTCCACCTAAACCCATGGTAAAAGCCCAAAACTCATAGTTTACCTAAAACCCATGGTTCAGTCCTATCTAAACCCATGTCAAACTCATGGTAAAAATAAACCCATCTATGGTACCCTCATCCTTTGCCATAATTCTTATTCAAGCTAAACACTAACCTAGCCCAAGCTAAACACTGACATAGCTTCATCTTTCATAATTCTTACCGAAGCTAAATACTAACCTAGCTTTCATCTTTCACAACTCTTACCCAAGCTAAACACTGATCTAGCTTTCATCTTTCATAGTCCTTGACCAAGCTAAACACTGATATAACATTATCCTTAACCATCTTTACCAAAGCTAAATACTGACTTAGCGCTGACTAGGTTTCATCTCTTACATCACTATCTAAACCCATGGCCCATCTATGCCCATGATCTAGTCAAACTCATTACCTAACTATCACCAAACCCATGGTCCGCCCAACTCCATGGTACATCCATACCCAATCGCAAAATCCATGGTCACTCTATCTTTAAGCCTATGGTAAACCATTAATAAATCACAATCCCAATCACCCAAAGCTAAATTCTGATCTAGCCACTCAAAGCTAAAATCTGACCTAGCCACCCCAAGCTAAATTCTGACCTAGCCACCCCAAGCTAAATTCTGACCTAGCCACCCAAAGCTAAAATCTGATCTAGCCACCCAAAGCTAAAATCTGATCTAGCCACCCAAAGCTAAAACCTGACCTAGCTCCCTTAGCTAAATACATACCTAGCTAACATCATACACCTCTACCCTCATCTTTACCCATACACAGTCAACCTAACCACAAGACACTGTCATCCACTGTCTTTTGGTTTGTCACACCTCCCCATAACCCTTTTTTTCAAAACTGGATACTAACCCAATTCCTTTTCCTTTTCAAAGGTTGACAAAATGTCTGTTGCTGGAGATGAAGTCACTGCTACCAAAGCTGATGAAATCTTTGATGAGCTTTTTGCTAAACTTTTTGAACACCAGGAAACTATGATGAAGAGGCAAGAAGCCCTTTTCCAAGACATGCTCAAAGCCCAAAGGAGGGCAATTATGGAGGATGTCCGTACCATACTAGAACAGGCCTCCCTGGTTCAAAACCCAACTGACCTAAAACCATTCAACGCTGACCCAAAACTCGCCTTTTATCCTGTTTATGGATCCACTTCCAGAGTTGAATCCAAAGACAAAGAACCGGCAAACACCGACATCATTCCACCACTACCTATTTCATCACTTGAATTCCTCAGAAACAACTCACTCTATCAACCCATGATCGTTCAACCACTAAATTTCACCCCTACTCTCACTTCCTGACCCGCAGATCCTTTTCAAAGGAAGGAAGTCAATCCTGAAATCAAAGCCTTAATGGAAAAAGTGAAGCACATGGAAAAAATGATAAAAAGTTTGAAGAAAAAAGAGGACCTGGTTGATACAGACTCCCTGAGCTTATTTCCCAATGCAAGAGTTCCACCAAAGTTCAAGATGCCGAATTTGGACAAATTTGATGGTACTACTTGCCCCAAGATCCATTTAAAAATGTACGTGGGGGCAATGTATCCTTTTGGTATCAACAACGAGCTCCTTGCTTAACTCTTTCATCAAACTCTTACTGATCCTGCTCTAAGATGGTTCATTAACTTGGATGACACCCAAAAACAGACTTGGGAGGACATTTGCAAGGCATTTGTTGAACAATACCACTACAATAGTGAAGTGGACATTACAAGAAGGGACTTAGAAACCACAAAGCAACTTCCAGATGAGTCCTTTTCTGTGTTCCTTAGAAGGTGGAGGGCTAAAGCTGCTTAAATGGTAAACAGGCCAACCGAGCAAGAACAAGTAGATATCATTGTCAAGAATCTACTTCCTGCCTACAGAGCCCATTTGTTAACACAATACCTACCCACCTTCAGAGCTTTAGTTGCAACTGCTTCAAAAGTTGAAGATTGCATCCAAAGTACATCATTTCAAGTTGAATTCCACACCACCAACCTGAACTGTGATGAGGAATCTGGTCCTAACTCAACCCCACCTTACCTCAGCCCTACAAGGCATGTCATGGAGTAAGTTCAAGTTTAGCTAATCTGACCTGTCTGAGATTGAATTCAAAGTCTAAACCTGAGTCCAAATATGAGTCAGAGTCTGTCGTCTTATTTTTTTTTCTTTATTCACCAAAACCATAGCGGTTTCTTTTGTCATTTGGCAATAGAGTTTTCTTTGTAGTAATGCACATATATTTTCTTTTTGTCTTCCTTGTTTAGTCAGGCATGGATGAGCCATAAAAAAAGAGAGAGAAAAAAAAATAAAAAAAAAAAGAAAAAGAGGAAAAAAGAGAGAAATGAACAAACAGTCAAATCCACCACTATTAGCACATGAGGTGCCATCAACAATTGCACATAATCAAAGAAGGTCAAATAGTTGAAGCAATCAAATGGAATTACCTATTGCACATTAGGTAATCAAACATTGCACCTCAACAGCGTCAACATTTGCCAAATCTAGAATTCAAAAGCCAGAACCCCTCAAAGCAGCAGCCCAAATTATGGTGGAATATTTTTGCAAGTTCGCTAAGCTGAAAACCCAAAAAGGGTAGCTTAGACAAAAGTTAGAGTTGAGAAAAGAAAGAGAGAGAGAGATAGCTCATCCAAGTTATCTTCTCTCATGTCCAAAGTTGTCAAAACATCTTCAATCAATTTTTCATTCTTCCTAACCAGAGGTTTATTCTCTAAAGGATATACAATCTTCTATGCTCTTATCCTACAATGGGGGCATGTCTTCCCAAGAATGTCATCATCTATCAATCTGTCCCGTCACTTAGCTCAAAGAGCTAAGGCACAATCCTTCATACATATCTCCAGTCTATCACATCCTTATCTCTCACTTGGAAGCATGATCCCCAATTTGTTTCCTTCCACTAATCCTCTAGCCATTCCTAAGGGCTCTTTGTGTCAACTAGTGCAATCTATAATTAAGTGTCACTTTAAGAGTCTCTTCAATCTCAAACAACAAGAAAGCTTGATTTGTTCTTTTCCATGATTCATGCTACAAAAAGCAAAATCATACAACCTCCATGATTCTTTTCAGAAGTTTCAGCCTACCTTCAAAACTATTCTTGAACCTTATGAAATCATATTGTTCCATCCCAAGCATTATTGGCAAATCATACCATATGCCACCCTTTCCTTGGCATAATCTCAAAATGAGTAGAACCAAAATTCCCAAGTCTATCAGGGCTTATCATCTTTAAATTTAGTTTCTTAGGCAAAACCAGAAGTTGAGGCATATCTCTCAAAAAAAAAAAAAGCCTTCCCCATGAAGCCCACTCCCAAAAAGCCTTCGCCATAAAGCTTAGATCCAAAAGCCTTCACCATGAAGCCCACTCCTAAAAGGCCTTCATTTATGAAGCCTATGATTTCCTTTAAGGCAAAATTAAAACTAAGCCTTTCAAATGGATTTCCTTCACCAGACCTTCCCTCCTCCTAAAAAAAGCCTTCCCCATGAAGCCCACTCCCAAAAAGCCTTCGCCATGAAGCTTAGATCCAAAAGCCTTCACTATGAAGCCCACTCCCAAAAGGCCTTCATTTGTGAAGCCTATGATCTCCTTTAAGGAAAAATCAGAATTAAGCCTTCCCTCATTAGCCAAAACCTTTCCCTACAAGGACTAATCATCAATGGGCAAACTGAGTCGAGCCACCCATGTTGACATTCCCACACCCATCATCTTTGAGAGACATAGCCTTCTCTAAATCTAAAACCAAAGCCAAGCAAATAGCTTTGATCTTATTCCTCCTAATACCAAAGCCAAACAGATAGCTTTGATCCCCATCCTTTTAACACTAAAGCCAAAACAGATAGCTTTGATCTCAGCTTTTCCCAACATCAAAGCCAAACAGATAGCTTTGATCCTATTCCTCCTGACATCAAGGCCAAACAGATAGCTTTGATTCCTACTTTTCTAACATCAAAGCCAAACAGATAGCTTTGATCCTATTCCTCCTGACATCAAGGCCAAACAGATAGCTTTGATCCTAACTCTCCCAACCACTAAAGCCGAACAGATAGCTTTGACCTCAATCCTTCCAACCATCAAGGACAAATAGATAGCTTTGATCCCAATCTTCCCAAACATCAAAGTCAAACAGATAACTTTGATCATAATCTCCCCAATAGTAGGGCCGAACAGATGGCCTTGCTAAGCCAATTTGAATTCCCTAGGTGGACCAAATCTCCAAATCTTTCAAAGTCTAGGCAAAACAGATATCCTTCATTAAAATTCACCATAACATCTTTATCTCCAAGATCACCAATCTCACAGCCATTGACAAAATCTCATTTATCCTGTGGGCCCTCTCCCAACAGGTTCATATCTTTAAACCATGATTGTCCTTCATAAGGTTCAGATTGCATAAACATGAATGTCCTCATGCATGATAAACATAAACAGATATCACAAGCCCAAAATCTGACATGGTACAGCCCAGAATCTGACATGGCAAAGGAACATATAAGCCAAAAATCTGATGTTGCAAGAGCATAAGCCCAAAGTCTGACATGGCATCTCTTCCCAAGGTTCACTATCATCAGAATTTGCCTTTTGCTCAAAGCCAATTCTGATGAGGGGACAGCTGTGAACTCTTAAATTTGCACCTCTTGATTCGGCTGCAGCTTGACACCTACTAAGAATAGGGCGCTGCGTATACGGTGGTCCCGCTAGCCAGTTAGAGAGCAGGGGTCAAGGGGGTAGCGCCCCATAGAAAAAATAAATTTTCTGAATCTTTTCTCCTCTAGTCGACTGCTTTTCAGTCACAAACCCACAGAATCAAGCAGAGCTCGAATCGGAGCTGAAACAGGCCCAAAACGTACAAAAATAGATTGAGACGTGCGAGTGGCGCAGGGAGGCACGGTCTTCATGCCGCCCAGGAGGCGGCACGCATGCCGTGCCGCCGGGAAATGGCCATGCCGCCAGTGCGGCATGGAAATCGTGCCACCTAGGAGGCGGCATGCATGCCGTACCGCCGGGAAATGGCCATGCCGCTGGTGCGGCATGGAAATCATGCCGCTGGAATGGCGGCACATCTGGAATGCCGCCTAGACGGCCGGCGTGTCAGCCGTGCCGCGCCTGCCGCCGGTGCCGCGCCGATGCCGCCGTCCGTACCGCCGGCACCTCCTCTGTTAGCTCTATAAATAGGAGCCTCCTCCAGCCTCATTTGGCACGACTTAACACGAATCCCAACAATTCCTAACAGATTCTAAAGCATTTTCAGAGCATTTCAAAGCAATTCAGGCATATTTTTTGTTCTTATACTCACACAGTTGCTGCTTTTAGATCCAGATTCCAAGCTTCCTTTGAATTCAAGGTGGAGTTGAGATCCGGAGCCAAACTAATTCCATTCGTTCGAAAGCCAAGAAAAGCAAAGGTATAATCCCTTTCTTATTTTAAAATTCTAAATTCAGATCTAGAATTTTCTTTAGGTCTAAAACTGAAAAGATCTAAAAAACTTATTAATTTAAGGAATCAGAATTAAGTTAATAAGCAAATCAACACATTTCTAAAACCCCTCCTTCGCAAGAAGGGAGAACTGTGTGGGGTTTGATTCCTATTCAATAGGATACGCAGGCTGCCATTCTGAAGGGCATCAACTCCAAAATCTTTTTTATTAATATTTTGTCTTTTTCTTGTTTTGATTTATTCATATTAATCATTTGTTTGTGATTTTATTTTTAATTTATTTTGGGGAATGTGTGCTTTTCCTAGTACCCATAAGGGCTAGAGGAAAGATCCCCTTTATTTCATTTGTTTTGATATTGTAATAATTAAGTAGGATTTATCTTTCCTATTTATTTATTATTGTCATTCCATCACCTCATATATATATATCTGTCTCATTCATCATTATATTCCTGTTCATGCATACACAAAAAATCCTTTTCAAGAGTTATTTTGTATTTCAAGCCAAGCTAAAGAAAATAATATTTTCTTAAATTGTGTAATTACCAAAACCTGATCCCCGAGCCCTCCTTGGTCATTCGTGGATTGGTGCACTTTTCCATTGGGATAAACCAAATTATTTTGGAGTCAATCATGTTGGGTTTTCTTTAATTTTCCCAATTAAAATAAATAAATTAAAGTGGTGACTCACTTTTTCAACCTTCAAAATACAAAAATCAATTTTCCGAACTCACAGCGAGTTCCAATCGTGGAGTTTCTCCCGAAGAGCATTTCGATCCCTTCGCGGATTGGGCCGGTGCTCGGGCGAGGCCTCACACACACCAAAAAGGAAATTTCTGCTTATCAATAGGCATTTAATAGGATAGTTCATGTAAGGCTCATGCCAAGGAGTTTAATGATCACAATACGATTTCGGTATCTAATGATTATCAAGAATCATCATGTCAATGGTTCAACATTCAATAAGCAACTCAAGGTATCAATGAATCAAGAATATTCAATATCAATGAGCAATTCAAATTATCAAGAATTTGGAATGCTTTAAGTAATCAAGGTTTGAACAATAAGGGTTAAGCAAATAACACAAGCATATTATATTATTAACTACTGATGTAGGCAAATTATTATACCCTAGCCCTTATGACTAAATATAGGATGAGCAAGGGGTCGAACACTAGGAAAATTGATGAATTTATTATTAACCGAACAAATAATAAGATGAATAGGCAAAGAATAATTGGAGTTTAAGTAACTAATTAACTACTAATTTAACTACAAATCACTAAAATCTAAATAATTCAAAGTTATTAAATAATTTCTAGAAAGAGAACAGGTTAGAATTACAATTTAAATCTAAATCAATGAACTTTTAACATATATATAAAATAAGATTATGAATGAGTGGATTGGAGAATTAACCTCAAATCTTTAAAAGCTTATCTCTAAGTCAATTAAAGGTATTTTTGAATAGACTTACACACATTCTCATGTCAATGTAAATATAAACAAAAACCATGAAGTTCAATGTTAATTCTTTTTATCCCTTTAGAAGTAGATTCTAATTAATCTTTTAACTTAAGTGACATCAATTGCTTTTCCATTAAGAATTCCAATTCTCATTGCAAATTCTTAACTAAAATATTACATATGGTGATCAAGCATATATAACAACTATTTAGAACTTAATTGAAGCCAAATCAATCATTCATTAACAAAATATCAAAATGAAGTTCATAGACTAAATTTGCATTGCAATTCTAACCACAAGTATTTTAGCCTTGATGCATTGTTAGGTATCTTATAAAAAGAAAATTAAACATTCAATCATCAAAGAAAAAAAATAGATTAAGTAAGGAAAAGTTATAGAAATCTTTTACTATCACTTTTCAAGATTAGAAGCCTTGATACAAGAATAGTTTCCCAAAGTGCTGTACTTGAAAGTGCTAAAAACTTGTAAGATCTCTCTTTTTCTTCTTAATAAAATACTCTCTACTTTGTATTATGATTTTCTAGATGTCTCTTATAGAAGATACTTCAACTATTTAAAGACCTTGAACAGTTAAAAGTCATAACATTTCATAAAGAAATGCAACACTTTGTGAAAAGTCACCTAATAACTGCTTTAGAAATTCAAGGGCATTTTGGACAATTTAGATGGCAAAATTAGACTTTGAGGTCCTCATGAAAGTTGTAGGCCTTTTTATCAGCTTTCCATAGCCTTTTGATTTGTTTCAATTTGAGTTGTGTAGAGGAAGTTATGACTGAAACATTGCAAACTATTTGTGAAGAATCCTGTCTTTTAGTGTGTGCCGACTCAGCACCAACTCACCCTCCACTCAACAACTCAGCACAGCAAGCATTAGTGCTAACTCGGCACTAACTCAGTTGAAGGGTGCCAACTTGGCACCAGTGAATTCCAAAATTTTGCTTTCTTTTTATATTTAACTCTTCTAGGAACCTCCAATACCTCCCATAACCTACTAAAACTTATAAAATACTCTCAAAACCATCAGGTTAAGGAGAAATCTTAAGAAAATATTAGTAGAATAAATATTAAGGGAATAAAACACAAAATGCATTATAATATACTAAACATATACCTAAAAAGCAACTAAAATGCACTTGAAATAACACTAAATCTATACCATTTTACATCACATCAAACTCCCCCACACTTAGACTTTTCTTGTCCTCAAGTAATTTCATAAGTTGAAAGGAAAAACATAATCATAAAAATTACTTCTTCTTATTAAAATTTTAAAGCACTAATAAGGGTCATCACAACCTAAAGAAAAGAAACAAAGAAGAAGAGTTTCATAAACAACTCCACAAGCCTACAAAAAAGTTTGATACAACTAATATAAGTAATAAGGTGATTGTTTGTCAAAGATTATAATGAGAATTTATCAAGTTCATTCAATTGATTACCAAACTCAAGTCAAAAGGGAACTATTCAAATAATTGAGGAAAAAGGAAAGCATACATACCCATAATCAATCTCAAGGCAGTTTTGGAAAATTTGTCTTTTTTTTTTTTTTTTTTTTTATTTTATAGAATGACAAAAGTGAATATTTCTGAACGAACACATTTAAGGAGCATACTTAAACATGCACGACTTACTTATTCACTTCTGCCATGTATGGATATTATTTCATATATAAATTCCTTTCCGAACGAATACAATTGAGGAGCAAACACAAATGTACACGACTTACTTGGAACCTATATATCATTTCATTTTATTTTTATTTTTATTTATTCCTCATCCTTTATTGACTAATCATAGGTATGTATTAACCTTAATTTCCTCTAAACTAAAAAATAAAATCCCTTAAAACTTAAGCAAGCATTCATTAGTCCAAATTAATTAAAACTTCTCAAGATATAAACAAAGACAAACAAATCACCCTCAAGCCTGTACAAGAAGTTCATGTAATCAACTAAGGCAAGGGAAGTTGATCATAAATCAATTCTTAAGTGTTTCTAACCCTTAATGTTATAATGAACCAAACTAGAACTATATCATATAAAATTATAAGGAGTTTTCAAAAATTTCAAAATATTTTGAGGTGATGCATCTTAGCCTTTATGACTAAGTATAAGATAAGCAAGGGGTCGAACACTGGGAAAAATGATGAATTTATTATTAACCGAACAAATAATAAGATGAATAGGCAAAGAATAATTAGAGTTTGAGTAACTAATTAACTACTAATTTAACTACAAATCACTAAAATCTAAATAATTCATTGTTATTAAACAATTTCTAGAAAGAGAACATGTTAGAATTATAATTTAAATCTAAATTAATGAACTTTTAACATATATATAAAATAAGATTATGAATGAGTTGATTGGAGAATTAACCTCAAATCTTTAAAAGCTTATCTCTAAGTCAATTAAAGGTATTTTTAAATAGACTTACACACATTCTTATGTCAATGTAAATGTAAACAAAAACCATGAAGTTCAATGTTAATTCTTTTTATCCCTTTAGAAGTAGATTCTAATTAATCTTTTAACTTAAGTGACATCAATTACTTTTCCATTAAGAATTCCAATTCTCATTGCAAATTCTTATCTAACATATTACATATGGTGATCAAGCATATATAACAACTATTTAGAACTTAATTGAAGCCAAATCAATCATTCATTAACAAAATATCAAAATGAAGTTCATAGACTAAATTTGCATTGCAATTCTAACTACAAGTATTTTAGTCTTGATGCATTGTTAGATATCTTATAAAAAGAAAATTAAACATTCAATCATCAAAGAAATAAAATAGATTAAGTAAGGAAAAGTTATATAAATCTTTTACTATCACTTTTTAAGATTAGAAGCCTTGATACAAGAATAGTTTCCCAAAGTGCTGTACTTGAAAGTGCTAAAAACTTGTAAGATCTCTCTTTTTCTTCTTAATAAAATACTATTTACTTTGTATTATGATTTTCTAGATGTCTCTTACAGAAGATACTTCAACTATTTAAAGACCTTGAACAGTTAAAAGTCATAATATTTCATAAAGAAATGCAACACTTTATGAAAAGTCACATAATAACTACTTTAGAAACTTCAAGGGCATTTTGGACAATCTAGATGGCAAAATTAGACTTTAAGGTCTTCATGAAAGTTGTAGGCCTTTTTATTAGCTTTCCATAGCCTCTTGAATTGTTTCAATATGAGTTGTGTAAAGGAAGTTATGACCAAAACATTATAGACTATTTGTGAAAAATCCTATCTTTTGGTGTGTGCCGACTTGGCACCAACTCACCCTCCACTCAACAACTCAGCACAGCAAGCATTAGTGCTGACTCGGCACTAACTCAGTTGAAGGGTGCCGACTCGGCACTAGTGAATTCCAAATTTTTGCTTTCTTTTTATATTTAACTCTTATATGAACCTCCAATACCTCCCATAACCTACTAAAACTCATAAAATACTCTCAAAACCATTAGGTTAAGGAGAAATCTTGAGAAAATATTAGTAGAATAAATATTAAGGGAATAAAACATAAAATGCATTATAATATACTAAACATATACCTAAAAAGCAACTAAAATGCACCTGAAATAACACTAAATCTATACCATTTTACATCACATCAAGTACTCGTCTTGGACTCCTTTGCTCCTATTATACTTAACTCTTAAGGCAAGTAGTGTTCTCCACTCTTATGACAACATCCTTACCCTTGCCTTTAGATTTTGCACATTTGCAATTTAATTGCACATCAATCACTATTAAAGTCAAGATATACTACACATATACCCATTACTAATCTTATCATTTTCCTTAGTCATTCTTTAAATAGGCAAAGCTATACATTGTAGGAGGGATACTTCTTTTCCTCCAAATCTCACATTTCAACTTTGAGTACAAACAATATAAACTCATTCTAATGTTCAATAGAAGCAATTTTATTTCTACCATTAAATTCCATAAATAAGTCTAATTCATTAATTTGGGGAAAATCACTTTTATCAATTAGATTTCAAAATTTACATTATACAACTCATGTGATTCCATTCTTAAGCTTGATTTTCCCCTTTACTTTGATGAATTCAAATCCAATACTTAAATCCCCAATTTTTCCCATAAACCTTAGAATTTGGGGAAAACTATTAATTCCCCACCAAATCATCACATCTTCAAATTGATCATAGAACTATGTAATTAGCATAACATAAAACCCATATAATCATTCAATTGTCAATATCTAGCACAAAAGTTCAAGTTCCCTTAAGATGTTCAAATCTTAACCCAAGCTTCCAAGGTTCACTTTACCACTTCTCATCCATTATTCTTTATCTAAAGCACCTATAGATGAAATCAATCATAATTTAGAACAATTCTATAGTCATACATCAACATGGCCGAATTCCTATATCAGGTGCACAAAAGGTTTTTCAAGTAATCTAGTCACCAAAATCAACTTTAAAACATAAAAGAAAGGATAAGTATAATTTCTCACCTTGATTAGTGTATCTTACTAGGACTCTCGTGGTAGTTAGAAATGGAGGGGATTCTTCTTTTGTAGAGAATTTTGGGTGTAGAGAAAGTGAGAAAAATGAATTTCTCAACATAATTCTTGCTTATATATTTAATGAATTGGATGGTGAGGATTTGTCAAACCAAATCTAATGGTTATGTTTTACTCATAATGCATGGTTAGGATGTTGTCTAGATGGAGGGCTAGGATTCTCTCTACAATAGTGAGAGTTATCTTAAGGTGATAGATGTGCCAATAGAAACTTGACTCTTGTATATGAAGCATCAAGAATTTTGGTTGATGAAGCATTTGACTTGGTCAACTTTGATGACTAAACACTATCACCCAAATACTCATCTCTACATAACCTTTGTCTACTACCTTGGACCCATTATACATTCACCATTTGGATGTTGCATCCTCTTTAGACCCAATGGGCCGGCCTTCTAATGGGTTTGGGCCTTTGAGCCCAAAAGCCCATTAGCAGATCCTTAAATACATGTTTCAAACTCGATACTTAATATATTTTCTATTTCATTTCTTTCACTCTAATACATATATTCCTACCTTCTAATATCACTACACATTCTAAACATTATTAGATAAATTCCATACATATCATAATATCCATTTACTAACTCTTTACTAGCATTGATCAAGTATGTATATCACATAAGCTTATTGGGTCAAACTAAGTTTGACCTCCATTATACCATTGGAACTTTGATTGAATTCAATTTCCCATATCACTATCATCATCTCCCAATATCTTAGGAGATGTGAATACCCATTCACTAGTACTTTAGATTCACATTTTATATAACTAGTTAACACACTCTCATTAGGTCAAACTCGGTTGACTTCCATCTTATCATAAAAACACATATCAATATTGACTTCCTTCATTACTCATTGTCACACTATTCATTAAATTCACTCCTTCTGATGTTCTTAAGGTTCTTAGTATACTAAGGGGACCTTAAATGATACAGTATATGGACATTATCATGTCATCATTATTGTTTAAAATTGGCTAAGGAAACCTTGGGTATTACATTATACCCCCCTTAAGAAAATTCATCCTCGAATTTTCAAAACAGATATTCTTGGTTCATAAAGTAATGACTAAACTTAGGGTACACATCTCAGTTATTTTCTATTTCTATTCTTCACTTACCATTGAAGAGTTGATTGATCTTTAATTATATATGTCTATAAGGAATTATTTACTTATTTTCTCAAACCAAACTTTCAATCAATTTGTGCTTTGTTAAAGCCTTTTCTATAACTTTAAATATTTTCTCACTCTTTGGACATATAATAACCATACAGTATATGCATAGTTATTCTTAAATGAAAGACATAATAAAAATCACCTTAAATCATTCATGAACTTATATGTCTAATCTCCACATATCAATTGCACAGTCGTTCATTAAATCTTTATAATTCTATACAATCTTAATTCAACATGTAGATATTCTAAGACTAATTGTCTTGATTGCCCCTACAAACATTATCCTTTACTGCAAATAATTTATGGTTCCTCATATCTTATAGTTCACTTGTACCCTTCAACCTTTTAGAAAATACTTTAATAGTAATTATGCTCCATCTCTCTTTGATTAGATTCCAACTAATCTTTTCACAAATGGTATTGATGCATCTATATAAAAATCCCAAAATTTCTTTGACTTCAAAGATTGCATTATCATTAAGGTACTTCAGTAGTAAAATCTCTACTATTGAATACCCATTTCCTATCATACTCTTTGTCATTTCACTTTATTTGATAAATTTATCATAATAAATCTCATGTAATTATATTACTATTATAATCTAACTCCTTTTTAATTCCTTGTATCTTATAGTTTGATTTTCCCTTTCCTCTTCCTAAGAAGAGTTGTTTACCACTCAATAAGGTTTTTCCTATTGAGTTCAATAAAGCACGTATATTCTTTTAAATTCTTAAGTTCTTCTTATCCAATCAAACTTAATCGTTGTACATATCACGCACTTCAATGCTTCTTCTTATTGATATTTATACTTATACATTTCTTTCTTCTTTACTTATTCAACACCATCCTTTGGTGTATTTTAACATGGTTATCATGATTCTTATTTCTATCATTCAAATATATAGCTCATTTATAATCCATGAAAATTTCTAGCGCTCAGATGATATTCCTTATTCTTCTTTCATACTTTATTAGACTTGTGTCAACTTCCCTTTCTCCATATCTACGTTCTTATTTCAACTAATTCTTTTTCTTTATACTATATAGCTACAAGCTTTATTTAAACTATGATTATCATGAAGTACTTTTCATCTTTTGCATTAGAGTACATCCCTCTCTATATGAACTTATCCTCTTTACTTCTAAGAATGAGCCTTAGGAACGAATACCATCAACTTTATCACTGATCAAGTTATACTAAACGGTATTTATTGAGGTATCCATGATAGAACAATGTCATTGCCTTTACAAGTCTTTAAACAAAAAGCATATTCCATTAGTGATTCCCTCGAATATTGAGCTCTTTATCAAGCAATTCCTATTTGCTTAGTCTATTCCTTTATCCCTCTTGTTTTATCACATTATCTCTTGTATAGCAGATTTTTCTCATGTGTAGATTTTCATACCTAATAGCGTATCTCTTTTACCTTCCTATTAAGAGGTCTTGTCTCCATTGAGTAAATACCATTTATTCATTATAGTAGAATCTTAATATCCACATTAACATTTCAAATCATCCTCTCACTATAGGGAAAATCTTTCCACTTCTTAATGTTCCTCACTAGGGTGATAATTATAGCTTTAAATATAACATTCTTATTTCTACAAGTCATATTCTTCTTAAGGATTTCACATGGCATATTACATCTCTTTATACACTTTGCATCAGATCACTCATTCCTTAACAATTTCATATTCTCTTTATTTCTAGATCTAATTCATTTGGTATATACACCATTCTCAATAAAATTCCAACAATACTATTCCCTCATATTCATTTATCTCTCATACTATTTAAGTTTTGTATCACTCGTAATATTTACACTTTTTTTTAACATTAATAACACCATTGTATCTAATCGACTATACTACATCGAACCAATAATTCACTAGGACTATTCTCAATTGCAACACCTTTTTGGCAAAAACTCATCCTATTTGAAATAAACTTTTTATATCATTCACTTGTCTCTATAATTTTTCTCTACTTACCTTTCTATGACCCTATCCTTATCAATACATCCCTTTATCTATATTATCTTATTCCTCATATTACATTCTCTTTAACACTTTTAATTTCCTTGCCTCAAAATCTTCTATATTTTCCACCTTGCAACTTAATCCATCTCACCCTTTCTTCATTGAGTTATTTTCAAAGCTTACCATTTCTTATGGTATTTATCTTAACTTATTCAATTCTATCTTATTATTAATTCAATTTCATCATAGAATACTTCTTTTGGATGGGATTTGCCTAATTAGTTGACTTTATAAACTCCTTTCATATCATAACCTTTATTTCCTTTCATTCTTTTTAGCTCAATTATTCCTATATCTAGCATTTCTTCATACCTTTATTGCCTTATCATTCACTACTTTTACCTTCCATATTTCACTTACCTTGCTTGACTATATTCACGTTGTTTTTGTTACTAACATATAACCCTCCAATATCATACTTATCTTATCTTACATATCTTAACTTACAAGTATTCTTCCCATTGTGAACTCATTCTCAATATAAGGTACTTGTCAAAAATTGATCTATATCTATATTTTTACACCAATTCATTCTTAGCTTACATTTATCCTTTTTAAGTCAAATCTTCTCCCATTTTCTTTTAAAGACTATATCTTATTTATTCATACTTTCTTGTAATTGTCAATCTCACACTCCTTTTCTGTAGGGTGATCCAATACCAATCATATGCTACTTTGGTCCTTTACCAACCTCACAACTTTATTCCCTTAGTAGGTTTTATACTTTCCTATAATTGCTTTTCTATGGTCACCTTAAACACTTATACAATTAATTTCTTTCTCTTTGATTACAAGGTAATCATCTCTTAGGTCACATTAGCTTAATATTTTTCCCTTAATTATACTTAGTAACCACTTAAGTGTCAAAGAAATCCTTATCTTTCTTATTATTTTAGTCTATAAATTAACATCTAGGCCACAAATTTGATATCACCTTCTTTAACTTATCTCACATAAATCTTACTATATAATAGCCATATAAAACATTTACAATTTCACTTAATCACTATTGAGTATTATCCTTCATTTTATAACTTTAATGGTTCATAACTTCTAACAATTTCCTATAGTCATTTCATCCAACCATATTACATATCATTTAATCAGTTGCATATACATGTCATAGATCAATTCACCATCTCTTAGATATCTCTCATATTATAGTCAAGGAACCATGTAATAGTAGTGTCCCATGTACCTTCTTAATAGCCTTATTACAATAGCTTTCTTATTAAATTGCTCAAATTACCATACTAAATGAAGAAAATTAAAGATACTTGGCTCACTCAAAAAATTTCGATGAAACATTACATAGTGGGAGGAATGCCATCGCCCAGTAGCAAGTTACGGCCTAGCAGCAGCAGCAGGCCACCCTAGTGTGCACCACAGAGTCCTAGCATGCCACTGTTGGGAGTCACCTGCAGCCAACCAAGCTCCAACGCCTCATAGTGGATCCCAGCACCTGTAGTAGGAGGTCCATAGTCAAGAAGAAAAGTTCTTCGTGCAATCCAACTTCAGGAAGCCATAGCTTTTAGCTACGGATGAGTACGGGGCCTATGACATATCAAATTGAAGCTCATTCAGAGATCTATAATCATGTAGGTTTTACTTGACATTGCCCACTTTTGGGCCCAAATTCAATCATTTAAAGCTATTTTAGAGGCTCGAAAGTTTTTCCTTCAACTTTGTATGCATTTACTTCCCAATTTAAATTATTCCATATGCATCTATATAGTTGTGAGGTCTCACTCGAGCACCTGGTACGATTCACTAGAAGGGAATTAAAAATGCCCATTTGGGAGAAACATCACAATTGGAACCCGCTATGAATTCAGAAAATTGTATTTTGTAAGTTGTAATTTGCAAAAGGAGTCGCCACTTTAATTTTGTTTATTTTAGTTGAGAAAGTCAAAGGAAAAACCCAATTTGATTGACTCTAAAATTATAACAATTATCGCAAGGAAAAGCACTAGTCCTAGAATGACCAAAGAGGGTTCGGGGACTAGATTTTGATTAAAACAATACAAAAAATTTAGTTTGGTTTAAATACAAAATAGCTTTTGTAAAAAGAAGTTTTTTTTTTATGTATGCATGAGCAGATATAATATGATGTATGAAACAAATATTACTTGTATAATGCATGACAAATATGAGATAATGATAATCACAAGATACAAAAAGACAAGGGAGAAACTACTTAAAACTATTACAAGTCAAAATATCAAAATCAAGAGATCTTTCCTCTAGCCCTTATGGGTTCTAAGAAAAGCACACATTCCCCAAATATAATCTAAATAACTAAAACATGAAAAAGAGTATTAAAACAATATAATAAAAAGAATTAAAATTTTGACTTTTATTTAAGAAAAGTAATTTCAATCCTAAACTATGTGAAGAAGGCGATAGAGAGAAGAAGTTGTTAATTTTAGCGGAGTTGAATGCGTTAGAGATGGCAAGCCTGCGTATCCCTTTGAATGTGAATCAAATCCCACACAGTTTGCGAAGGAGGGGTTTTTAAGTCGTTGCCTTTGTTATCATGTTTTGATTGATTTTAAAGGGCTTAGAGATTTGTTAATTAGGTCAGATTTTAATTAGCAAAAATTAAATCTTTTCAGGTTTAGATTGTGAAATTGAAATTAAAAAAGGAAAGAACTTTTACCTTTGGCTTTCGTGGGCGAGGAATGTAGGAGCGAGTTTGGCACTGGATCTAAGTTCCACCTTGGCCTAAGGATATTACGAGCACTTCTTTTGGAAGAAGGACTCTTGAACAGTATGAACTCTTCTTGGAGGGACTTGGATCACACCTTTGCTTGATTACCATGAATTCCCTTTGAAAGAAATAACTTGAGTTGAACTTTTTCTTGATGAGAAAGCTTAAGAATAGAACTTGAGATAATTAGGAGGTTTGTGAATGGGGTTTTGAGATGATTAGGAAACTTATGAATGAGGTTTTTATGTGATGGAGGAGGTTTTGGAATGAGACTTTAGAGATTTAGAGGTTTAGGAAGAGGGTTTTCATGATTGGAAAGCTTAGAAATAGGGTTTAGAAAGCTTTAGGGAGAGTATAGAAGTATGTGATTGTGTGTCTTTAGCTATTATAAGGTGCAAGGTATTTATAGGAGGAGTTTGGAGCTAAAAATTAACAGTTTTCGGGTAGGATTCTGAAATGGGCTCGGTGAGGTAACTGATGAGCCAGTTGCGGTAGCCACAGAGCCCTTTATGGTTACCACAGGGCCGGCTGCGGTAGCCAATTGGCTACATAGGGACCTTTGCAGTAACTGCAGAGGCAGCTGTAGTAACCGCACCCGGCTACGAGTTACCACAGCAGGCTCGCGGGCTACCGCAGTTCATTTTTTAGCCTGTTCTCATTTGTTTTTGATTTGATTTGAACCCAGTTTGATTATATGAGTTTGTAATTGAGTGCTAATCATCTGAAGGTGCAAGTTTCAAGAATTTTTTTTTTAAAGGGGCGCTGCCCCACACCCTGCAAGGGGCACTGCCCTCTTGACCCTTGCCCGCTAACCAGCTAGCGGGACTGCCGTATGCGTAGCGCACAAATCTTAGCAAGTGTCAAGCTGCGATCGGATCCTAAGGGTGCAAATTTGAGGGTTCATAGCTGCCCTCTCATCAGAATTGGCTTTGAGCAAAAGGTGATTCTGATGATAGTGAACCCTAGAATGAGGGATGGTAAGATGAACCAAATGGATGCCTAAGTCAATGTCTAGACATGTTGTGGTGAAAATGGTTCGTGGAAAAGGAACCACAGGGATGCTTACATGATCTAAACATTTATGGGTGAAATGATCCTAAGGCTATCTTAGGATGGTCTGATTAAAAGGGATACCTAATTCAGATTTAAGGTATGAATCCTAATTCAGATTAAAAGGGATACCTAATTCAGATTTAAGGTATGAATCTTAAGGCTATCCTAGGATGGGTTTGATAAAAAAGGATACCTAATTCAAATTTAAGGTATGAATCCTAAGGTTATCCTAGGAGGGGTCTGATCAAAAGGGATACCTAATTCAGATTTCAGGTATAAATCCTAAGGTTATCCTAAGATGGGTCTGATCAAAAGAGATACCTAATTCAGATTTAAGGTATAAATACTAAGGCTATCTTAGGATGGATCCGATTAAAAGGGATACCTAATTCAGATTTAAGGTATGGATCCTAAGGCTATCCTAGGATGGGTCTGATAAAAGGGGATACCTTATTCAGACTTAAGGTATGAATCCTAAGGTTATCCTAGGATGGGTTTGATCAAAAGGGATGCCTAATTCAGATTTAAGGTATAAATCCTAAGGCTATCTTATGATGGTTCTGATCAAAAGGGATACCTAATTTAGATTTAAGGTATAAATCCTAAGGTTATCTTAGGATGGGTCTGATTAAAAAAGATACCTAATTCAGATTTAAGGTATAAATCCTAAGGTTATCTTAGGATGAGTTTGATTAAAAGGGATACCTAATTCAGATTTAAGGTATGGATCCTAAGGCTATCTTAGGATGGGTCTGATAAAAGGGGATACCTTATTCAGACTTAAGGTATGAATCCTAAGGCTATCTTAGGATGGGTCTGATGAAAAGGGATACCTAATTCAGATTTAAGATATGAATCCTAAGGCTATCTTAGGATGGGTTTGATCAAAAGGGATACTTAATTCATATTTAAGGTATGAATCCTAAGGCTATCTTAGGATGGGTTTGATCGAAAGGGATACCTAATTCATATTTAAGGTATGAATCCTAAGGCTATCTTAGGATGGGTTTGATCAAAAGGGATACCTAATTCAGATTTAAGGTATAAATCTTAAGGCTATCTTAGGATGAGTTCGATTAAAAGGGATACCTAATTCAGTTTTAAGGTATGAATCCTAAGGCTATCATAGGATGGGTCTGATAAAAAGATATACCTAATTTAGATTTAAGGTATGAATCCTAAGGCTATCCTAGGATGGGTCCGATTAAAAGGGATTCTAATTCAGATTTAAGGTATGAATCCTAAAGTTGTCCTTTCTAGTAGGAGCTAAAAAATGATATTCTTGTCTAGTAGGAATGATGATGACCCTGTCTGGTAGAAAAGAGATGATCCATTTTGATTTAGAAGTCTTACTTACAACTTATTCTATTATGAAATGCATTTGACTATGCAATGATTGGATACCTTGAACCTGTGAAGGGTCAATTTGGTAGGACAGTGTTGAGCTTCTAAGAGAAAAATGCCCCCACTTTGGAAAGGTGAATATTTGAGAGAGAGGTGCCCCCACTTTATGATGATAAAGGAAAGCGGTTTGGTTTTTTTTTTAGTTGATTAGCTAGCTTAGAGGTGAAATGAGCATGTCAGGTATGAGGCTATTTGGTCAATAGCTATTATTAAAGTCACTTTGGGAGGTCAAACCAAGTATGGCTGGAAAAGGTCGGGCAGGGTTTAGGTGTGTCCGATTTGCAATAATGTTTGGCTTAAAGCTGAATTGGAAAGCTTGAATAGGGAGGTCAAGTCCTTTGAGACGATAAGGTTTAGGTTAGGTCTAGTTTTAGGGAAGATCAGGTCTGGCAATTAGCTTGGTCAGTTATAGCCTTTTGGTTTTGGGTTTAAGGGAAATTTGTTTAGAATGAGTGGATTACCTTAGAAGGCTGAATTAGGTTAGGCTAGGTTCATTTGGAAGCTCAATCTAGATTGGCTTCGTGAGAGATCAGATTAGATGCTCAGTTAAGTTATGGCCTTCTGGTGAGTTCATTCGGAAGGCTTGGCTAGAATTTTTTTTTCTTAAGATTTTGTCAGAGAGATCAGGTTAGGATGCTTGACCTAGGAGGCTAATCTTGGCTTAGAGGAAAATGTCAGACTAGGCAATCAATTTGGAAGGCTCAGTTAGATCTTGCCTTAGAGGTGATCATGGGTTTCATAAATGAAGGCCTTTTGGGAGTGGGTTTCATAGTGAAGGATTTTTGGGAGTGAGCTTTATGGTGAAGGCTTCTTGGCAAAGGTTTATTGGTTTTGGCTTAATGGCGAAGGTTTCTAGGTTTGGGCTCCATAGAGAAGGCTTTTCGTTTTGGGCTTCATGGTGAAGGCTTTTGGTTTTGGGCTTCGTGGTGAAGGCTTCAAAATTTAGGCTTAAAGGTGAAGGCTTCTAGGTATTGAGGATAGTTTTCTACAAGGGTGCTTTGGATGGCTGGCTTTGGCTCAGGTATGGTGCTACATGTTTTAGTCACAAAGATACCATAGGCTCATGGATAAGGATTTGCCCTTTGACATGGTTGCATCAGAATGGTTTGCAGGCTTTAAGAGGCTTTGATTCTCAGGGATTATGTGTTTTGCCAATTTAATATTTCAAAGATCATGAGATATTTGCCAAAAAGGCATGAGATGGGCCTTGACTAGTTCGAGTTCTTCTTAATCAACTTAAGGATGATAGGCTTTGGGAGATATGCTTCGAGTTCTGGTTTTGCCAAGGAAACTGAACTGAAAGATGATGAGTCTTGAGAGACTTGGGATTTTTGGTTCTGCCCATAATGAGATTTTGCCAAAAAAGGGTGGTATACAACTTGAGCTTGAAATGGTGGTATGATTTGCAAATGAGGCTTGGGATGGAAAAGTTCGGGAATGGTTTGAAGGTAGGCTGAAACTTCTGAAAAGAATCATAGAGGTTGTATGGTTTTGCTTTTTATAGCATAAATCATGGAAGAGAGAGAGTCAAGCTTTTCTGGTTGTTTGAGATTGAAGAGACTCTTGGAGTGACACTTAATTGGTTTGACTTGATGACACACTGACTGCACTGGCTAAAACAAAGAGCCCTTAGGAATGGCTAAAAGGCTAATGGAGGAAGACAACTTGGGGATCATGGTCCCAAATGAGAGATAGGGATGTGATGGACTAGAGATATGTATTAACTCTTTGAACTAAGTGATGGGATGGATTGACAACAAATGATGATGTTCTAAAAGACATGGCCCCATTGTAAGATAAAGGCATAAAAGACAGCATAACTTTAAGGAATAAGCCTTTGATGAGGAAGGATGACTTTGGAGACATGAGACCAGATAGATTGATAATTTAACAACTTTGGACATGAGGAAAGGTGACTTGGATGAGCTTTCTCTCTTTGTTTCTCTTTTTTTTTTTTTTTTTTTTTTTTTTTTTTTTTTTAACTCTAACTTTTGTCTAAGGTACCCTTTCAGATTTTCAACTTAGCGAGCTTGGATTAATGAAATTTAGGAGAAAGCATTCCACCATGATTTGCTATTTTTCTTCATGTCCAAAGGCTCTGATCTTTGAATTCTGGGTTTGACAGAGGTCTTCTTTGAACTTGTCGCCCCTTGTTGAGGTGCATCATTTGATTACCCAATTGTGCAATAGGTAATTACATTTACTTGCTTTTTATGCTTCAAATATTTGATGAGAGGTCCTTCTTTGGTTAGGAGCTTGTGAAGCTTTTATTGATTTGAGAGAATGAGGACACCCCACATTTTGATCTTATGCTAATTGTGGTGGATTTAATCTTTTCCCCGTTTTTTCTTCATTTTCTTTTCTTCTCTTTTCTTTTCCTTCTTCTTTTTTTTTTTAATCTCATCCGTGTCATACTCAATCAAGGAAGATGAGAAAGTTAATGCACAAATAATGAAAAGAAAACATAGATGCATTACTATAAAGGAGACTTTATTATAAAATAACAAAAAAAAGGGACTGATTTGGTTAATAAAATAAAATAAAATGACAGGCTTAGACTCAGATTTAGACTTAGACTTTTAGGCTTAGGCTCAGACTCAGAATTAGATTTGGAATTCAATCTCAGATAGGTCAGATTAGCTAGGCTTGAACTCCATGTTATGCTACTCAGGGTTGAATTGAGGTCTCGGGTCTTACTTTAGAAGGATGATATCTCCACTATCAATCAGATCTTGGATTCTATGTTTCAAAGCTTTACATGCATTGATTTGGTGCCCTACTCCTTGATGATATTCACAATACTCATTGGGGTGGTAGCTCTTTGGTAAGGGATTAGGAGGGACTCTTGGCTCCAGGGGTCTTACCATTCTTACCTTCAAAGCCTTCTTATAAACTGTTGCTAATGGAACTCCTAAATCTGTGAAAGCCCTTCATTGAGATTTCAAGGGTCGCCTACTGGTCATGCCAGCTACCTTCTGTGAAAGCCCTTCATTGAGATTTCAAGAGTCACCTACTGGTCATGCCAGCTACCTCTATACTCTCTTGCTCGACATCAACAAGGGGAGTATAGGTGTCCATATCCTTCCATTCAGTAGAGGCAAGGGAAGTGGAGGTATTGTTCTTTTTGCACCCTTTTTCCATTGTGAGGGTTTGCTCTAGTGCATCAATGTTGAGGTTTAAAGGTCTTTTGATGGTAGAAGAGGTGGGATTTTCCTTGCTTTGAAAAGGATTCAAAGAAGAGGCAAGGTTAGTATCTAAGACTGATGGCATAGCTGAGGCTGGAATGGTATTGGTGTTTGAGATTGAGGATGTAAAATTATGGGTCATGTCAATGGTAGGTGCAACATTGATGGGCTTAGCTTGGTTCAACATTCCTCTCACTTCATTGATGATAAGTTGGCATTGGAAACTCAAAGAATTAGTGAAAGCAAAAGTAAGATGGATTAGGGCATTATTGAAACTGGATTATTGGCTAGCTAAAGACTGATTGAAATTGGCTTATTGAGCATCTAGGGCAGAGATGAGAATAACTTGAAGGTTCTCTCATTGCCTCTTGAGTAGGTTGGTTATAGCTTCCATGTCAGTCAGGCTTGCCATTGGTACCTTTGAAACCAAGTCAAAGAATAGGGTAAGTGCTTGGAACAGAAGCAATGAGATGGGCATGCACACTTTAAGGAAATGATGTTGTAAGCTAACTGCATTTGGGTTTTAATGATTTCCTAATGTTACATAGGTCAAGATCTCAACCTTAAGATATCAGGTTGAACCAAAGGTATTAGACTTAAGATAGTGTATTGGGCTAAAGGTATTGGGCTTAAGGTATTGTGCTGAGGCCAAAGGTATTGGGCTTAAGGTAGTGTGTTGAGCTAAAGATATTGGGCTTAGGGTAGGCTTATAGGCATTTGTCAATCTGGGGGTAATGGATTGGTTTTAAAAGTAATGGGTCAAAGATGTTGGGCTTATAGAGGACAGTGTCTTATGGCTAGGTTGGCAAAGTATGAGTAAAAAATGAGGGTAGAGGTGTATGATGTTAGCTAGGTAGGTATTTAGCTAGGGGAGCTTGGTTAGATTTTAGCTTTGGTTGGCTAGGTCTGATTTTAGCTTGAAGTGGCTAGGTTGGATTTTAGATTTTGAATGACTAAGTTGGATTTTAGCTTTTGAGTGGCTAGGTCGGATTTTAGCTTTTGAGTAGCTAGGTCAGATTTTTAGCTTTAAGTTACTAGGTCAGATTTTAGTTTTTGAGGAACCAAAGTTTAGTCAGGAAGGCTAGGTTAGAGTTTAGCCTCAAGTAATTGGATTTGCAATTTATGGATGGTTTAGTATGGGCTTTAAGGATGGAGGGACCATAGGTTTTGTGATTGGGTTATAGATGTACCATGGATTTAGAGGTTGGGTAGACCATGGATTTGGTGATAGTTGGATAATGGTGGACTAGACTATGGGCTTAAACAGAAGCATGGGTTTGGATAGCAATGTTAAAGGTGAAACCAAGTCAATATTTAGTTTGGGTAATGATTAAGGATAAGAGTGAAGCTAGGTTAGTGTTTAGCTTTGGTAAGGATTGTTGAGGATAAAGCTAGATCAGTGTTTAGCTTGGGTAAGGGTGGTGAAAGATGAAAGCTAGGTTAGTATTTAACTTGGGTAAGAGTTGTGAAAGATGAAAGCTAGATCAGTGTTCAACTTGGATAAAAATTATGAAGGGTGGAGCTAGAATAGAGCTAGGTCAGTGTTTAGCTTAGGTAAGAGTTGTGAAAGATGAAAGCTAGGTTAGTGTTTAGCTTGGGTAAGAATTGTGAAGGATGAAAGCTAGATCAGTGTTTAGTTTGGATAAGAATTATGAAGGATGAAGCTAGAATAGAGCTAGGTCAGTGTTTAGCAAGGATTGTGGATTTGGATGGGAGTACCATATAAGGGTTTATTTTTACCATGAGTTTAACATGGGTTTAGGTAGGACCAGACTATATGTTTAGGTGAACCATGAGTTTTGGGTTTTGACCATGAGTTTAGGTGGACCATAGATTTTGGATTTTGTCTATAGGTTTAGGGGAATCATGGGTTTTGGGTTTTGACTATGGGTTTTAGGTGTGAAAGTGTTTGGATAGGTTTTGGACTCTTTACAAGGTTTAATCTATGCATACATGTATGAATGAATGATTGAAAAAGGTTTCATGAAATACCAAGCTTAGTATTATGGTTCATACAATCCTGAATGAAGGTCCTATGAGTCATTACATGAAAGGGTAAGGGAGGCTTGAAAGGAACCCATCACACTAAAGATGTGATATACCTAGCCACATGTGAGTCAAGGAGCCTCGCATGGGTCCAACGGTACATGCATACTCGTTACACCTCTAAAAGGATTAGAGGATACGGCATGGGTTTGATGATTTCACTATCGACAAGCAGACCTAAAGAAGGTTGCCCACTCGATGTTACTTTCTATCCTTTGTTTTCCTAAGAAGCTAATGTTTTGGACAAGGAGCCTAATGTAGTGATGCATGAAAAAGCCATTTTGTAATAAAAGCTAAACTTTTGCTTTACCCAGAGTAGTCCACTTTATCCTTTATTTGAAAAGGATTTTGAAGTCCTTAGTGGAGTCACCAGCTGTGAGGCCTCGCCCGAACACCCAGTCTGATCCACTAGAAGGGAATTGAGAATGCTGATTTGGGAGAAACATCATGATTAGAACCCGTTGTGAGTTCAGAAAATTATATTTTGTAAGTTGTAATTTGCAAAAGGAGTCACCACTTTAATTTTGTTTATTTTAGTTGGGAAAATTAAAGGAAAAACCCAATTTGATTGACTCCAAAATTATAACATTTATCCTAAGGAAAAGCACTAGTCCTCGAATGATCAAAGAGGGTTCGGGGACTAGATTTTGGTTAAAACAATACAAAAAATTTAGTTTGTCTTAAATACGAAATAGCTTTTGTAAAAAGAAGTTTTTTATGTATGCATGAGCAGATATAATATGATGTATGAAACAAATATTACTCTTGTAATGCATGACAAATATGAGATAATGATAATCATAAGATACAAAAAGATAAGGGTGAAACTACTTAAAACTATTACAAGTCAAAATATCAAAATTAAGGGATCTTTCTTCTAGCCCTTATGGGTTCTAGGAAAAGTACACATTTCCCAAATATAATCTAAATAACTAAAACATGAAAAAGAGTATTAAAACAATTGTAATAAAAAGAATTAAAATTTTGACTTTTATTTAAGAAAAGTAATTTCAATCATAAACTATCTGAAGAAGGCGATAGAGAGAAGAAGTTGTTAATTTTAGTGGAGTTGAATGCCTTAGAAATTGCAAGCCTGCGAATCCCTTTGAATGAGAATCAAATCCCACGCAGTTTACAAAAGAGGGGTTTGTAAGTCGTTGCCTTTGTTATCATGTTTTGATTGATTTTAAAGGGCTTAGAGATTTGTTAATTAGGTCAGATTTTAATTGGCAAAAATTAGATCTTTTCAGGTTTAGATCTTGAAATTGAAATTGAAAAAGGAAAGAACTTTTACCTTTGACTTTCATCGGCGAGAAATGTAGGGAGTGAGTTTGGCACCGGATCTAAGTTCCACTTTAGCCTAGGGATATTATGAGCACTTCTTTTGGAACAAGGACTTTTGAACAACACAAACTCTTCTTGGAGTGACTTTGATCACACCTTTGCATGATTACCACGAATTCCCTTTTGAAGAAATAACTTGAGTTGAACTTTTTCTTGATTAGAAAGCTTAAGAATAGAACTTGAGATAATTAAGAGGCTTGTGAATTGGCTCAGTGCGGTAATTGAGGAGTCGGCTGTGGTAACCGCAGTGCCCTTTGCTGTTACCATAGGGCTGGCTGCAGTAGCCAATTGGCTACCACAGGGACCTTTGCGGTAACCACAGAGGTGATTGTGGCAACCGTAGCTGGCTGCGAGTTATCGCAGCGGGCTGCCGCAATTTATTTTTCAGCCTGTTCTTATCCGTTTTTGATCCGATTTGAGCCCAATTTGATTCTATGGGTTCATAATCGAGTGCTAATCATCTGAAGGTACAAGTTTCAAGAATTTTTTTTTAATTGGGTGCTACCCCGCACCCTTTAAAGGGCGCTGCCCCTTTGACCCCTGCCCACTAACCGACTAGTGGGACCGTCGTATGCGTAGCGTACAAATCTTAGTAAGTGTTAAGCTACAGTCAGATCCTAAAGGTGCAAATCTGAGGGTTCATAATAACATTTGCTATATTCAAAATATATCTATTTATAACCAAGCTTATAGATTCTTAAAATCTCTTACTATCATCATACAACTTGTCTTAGGATATATCATATCCTAAACATTCCATATACTATTCATAACCTTTAACAAGTTTACATCTCATTCACCAATATCTTATGTCATTTAACCCTTTGCTTACACATCATAAACTCATTCATTCTGTACTAAACATTTTTCTATGGCACAATTAAGAAAACACATACAATATCACTATTCAACTTATATTCTCAATGATCCTAGTGCAAGAACACAATGAGAAAATTCATGAAAACACCAAGCAGATACTTACATGATTGGATCCATGGCTGGAGGTCTAGTTGTGCCAACCCAAGCATAACAGTCACACGAGTGGGACTTCAGCTATGTCTCCACCTGTGGGAGGCTACTGGATGGATTTCCCCATTTATCCTTATCATATGGTTAGAATTCCACCCGTGTATTCACCCGTGACTTCCCTTTTTTCTCCAATGTTTGGCTTGCAACTTATCATTTTTAGCAGTCCCACTCACTTATAATTTCTTTATTGGTTTAGAAACCAATTTCTAATTAGAAACCTTGAATCTTTGCCTATAATAAATCCCATATTCTCTCACTATCATTGTACAATTACACTTACTACTTATGCATATCACTATTCACATCCCATATAATCACACTTAGATTTTTCACTTAATAACATTTAACTAATAGCTATCCCACACATATGTCGAAAATGCTAAGATTACATAATACCTTCTTTCTTATTCATGTTATGCAAATAATTTTCAGAACATCAATTGCACTTAACCATATCAATAATCGATAGTTAATTATACTAGGAAATTTACTCATAGTAAGACACATACACATGTCCATTTCACACTTTTAACATATATTGTCATTTTCTCATATACATGATTTATCTTCATTATCCCATTTCCATGTAACACATAGCCAACTACACATATCAATTCTATCACATATCCCATTCATTGTACACATTCCCTTTTCATACAAGCATTATGCATATATCGCATATCATAGGAGAAACTTAGACTTTTACGAGTAATGCAGATCTAGACTTATCGATATACTTCAATAACAAGAAGGAATCCCTATGCTTCATGGTTTAACTTATAAAACATAGTATTTACAAAGTCTAAACTAGACTTAACCTTTGGCTCTGATACCACCTTTGTCACAACCCACCTTTTGAGCCGTGACGGTCCTAAGGTATGGATGGTCATAAGGGCACCGAAAACCTGTAGAACCCATTTAACACAAAATCTTTTATCATACATCGCATTAAACATATCCCAAGATCATAACCTTATACCCATTATTTGCTTGTAACATCCTCGTTAACTTATAACATCATTAACACATAACTTGTAAAACTTCAAAAATTATATTTTATATCATTAATCAAATATTTAATACTTTATACATTATTATAATAGCCATTACCATTCACATTACTTATATATCCTATGACATATTAGTGTTAAACCCTTCAATACCCATGGAGCTCTAATAATAATCTTCATAATAAAGAGTCACAACATTGGAACTTAACCGAGCAATTTCCAAGTGGAGAATGGGGCTTGAAACTTTAATTTGCTAACTCATTGACTTTACCTGAAAAATTTAAACCACTACAATATGAGACATTGCTCAGTGAGTACAAAATAATATAATACATAAAGTAAGCACAAGGATTATTCTTAAGATGGTACTTGTAGTAGTGAAACACTTTCAATCAGTGTTGTCAATTTAGTTCAATTGCTCATTTCAAATGGAAACAATATCTTTAGCAGAAATATCACTTTCTTGGGAGCAGGATGCTTCCCACACATATTAATTCAAGAGTGGCAGCTTGAGCTTTGCTCACTCACAAATATCACATTACGTAAGACTAATCAAGTCTTATAGTTAGGCGTTCCCCCCTAACAGAGGTTGGGTACTCTCACCCTACTCGCAGGCATATATCAAGTGCATAAGATTTGGTATCTTTCCCCACACCAAAAAAGGGATTTCTGCTTATCAATAGGCATTTAATAGGATAGTTCATTAAGGCTCATGCCAAGGAGTTCAATGATGTAACAACCCCCATCTACCCTAGGAGTTTTCGTAACAAATTGCTTGAATTAAGAGTTATTGTGATAAAATATTTGATTTTATGAAAATTCATGTGTGACGTGATTTATGAGTTTGGGCATGTTAAATTAATTTTAATATGCCTAATATGAATTATTATTGTGAAATAAATGATTTGAATAAAATGCATTAGCATGAAATAATTTATTTTTCATAAAATAAATTTTCATGTAAAAAGACGATTTTTAAGCATAAAATAATTTTATGAGTATTTTAAAATAATTTTTAAAATAAATATTTTTGGGGGAAATATTATAGAAATAATAAGAAAAATATTCTTTTTATTTTTAATTATAATCAGCCCAAAATTTAAATAAAAAGCCCAAATACCCAAAAGTCCACTACACTAAAATCCTCATAACCTAGTTCATTAAGGCAAATTATATCATGGACCTGTGTCCATGTTGCAACATGGACCAGGTCTATGGTACACATGCAGAAGATTAAGTAGAAATAAAGGCACGCGATTTTTTCCTATTTTGTTACCATGTTTTGCTCCTTTTTTTTCATTTTTTTATTATTTGATTTTTTAAGATATATAACATTCAAAAAAAAATATAAGTGGACCACAAAATTTTTTAAATTAAGTGCTAATTATTTTTTTTATTTTTTATTTGTTTCAATACTTAGAATTAAAAATATAATAATTATTTTTGTTTCTCCCATCTAATAATTATTATAATTTTTATCATTAATATTATAATTGAAAATATATTTTATCATTAACTGACAGTTTAAAAGTAATATACATGTAGTTCAATACTAATGTACATGCAATTCAATACTAATGTACATGAAATACATAACCAACATTGATATTGAATATTATGTATCTTTATTTTTGAATTTATATGCATTAGTATTGAAAAATAGAACTAATGTATATGCAATTAAAAGCTACTATATTTGAATTTTAACCAACAATTCAATATTGTATCTAGAGTTTATGATCAATATAAATACAGTTCAATATTAATGTACATGCAGTTCAATATTAATGTACACGTAGTTCAATACTAATATACATGTAATACATAACCAACATTGATATTGAATATTATATACATTTGTTTTTTAATCTATATGCATTGTTGTTGAAAAAGAGGACTAATGTACTTGTAATTAAAAACTACTGTATCTGAATTCTATCCAACATTGTATCTAGAGTTCATGATTAATGTACATACAGTTCAATATTAATGTACATACAGTTCAATACTAATGTACATACAGTTTAATACTAATGTATATGCATTTAAGTAATAATGTACCTGTAGTTGGAGAGTCATGTACATGCAGTTAAATGACAATGTATCTCTAATATAAGACTAATGTGCATAGACTAATTGTTATCAAAATATTTTTATCATTAATATTGTAATTGAAGATATATTTCATCATTAACTGATAATTCAAAAGTAATATACATCCAATTCAATACCAATGTACATGCATTGTAAGTAATAATGTACACGTAGTTGGAGAGTCATATACATGCAGTTAAATTATAATGTATTTATAGTATAAAACTAATGTACATAGGTTAATTGTTATCAGAATATTTTTTTATCATTAATATTATAATTGAATATATATTTTATCATTAACTGATAATTCAAAAGTAATATACATGTAATTCAATATCAATCTAGCTGCATTTTGAGCAATAATATACTTGTTAATTTAAAAAAGAATAATAACTCAACGTATACATTTAATTATAAATTATAATTTTTATATTTATTAGAATTATAATAATTATTAGATGGGAGAAACAAAAATAATTTAATTATAATAACTCAATTTTAAGTATTGAAATAAATAAAAAATAAAAAAATAATTAGAATTTTAAATAAAAAAAAAGAAAAAATGGTGAAAGACAAAAAAAAAAAAAAACCAAAAAAGACGGGAATGGAATAATGAAAAAATCCTGTGTTTCTAAAATATTGAAAAATCATGTGTTTCTATCTTTTGATGGATATTTGGCATGTGTATTGTGGATCCGGTCCATGATATATCATGAACACGGGTCCATGATATACCAATTCGTTCATTAAGGGTATTAGTAGAAATTGCACCCAAACCTTAATATATATTCTAAAATTCGGCTAGACTAGAGTTTCAATAGCCATCACTTTATTTTTTCTGTATCTTGGCATAAAAATCCTCTCAAAATATTTCTCTTTACCAAAATTAAGAAAACACTTTTCCGTTTCGTGATTTCTTGACTGTAATCGTAAGTTTTTCTTCTCTTTCGATTTCTAAACTGATTTCTATAAAATAAATTATGGGAAAATTATTTTGAACTGGTTGATTACTGATTTTTACATATTTAATTTTGTTTGGGTGAGTTTCTGGGAGAGAAAATCTATTTTCTACCGAAAACACAATTCTTTTTGTGAGATTTCTCCAAAGGTGAATTCTATAACCTAAAATCACAATTTTCATGCATAAACATCACTAGGGGGCGATTTGTGCATTTTTGTTTTCTAAACTAATTTTTGATTTGTTTTGATGGAAAATATTGGATTAAATAATATTTCTGTATATTTTTGTGATGACCGAAAAATTTTGAAAAATAAAGGAGTTCAAGGTTTTTCTGTTAGAACTTAGAAGTTGGAAAATTCTATTGTTAAATTGATATGTGGATGCCGATTTGTGTGAGGAAGTACTCTAATGTGATATTTGTTTTGCTTTGATGAAAAATAATGGTTTGAATAATGTGTCTGTATATTGTTATAACGAACGAAAAGCGCGAAAACTCATGATTTTTCACCTAAGCCTTAAAACTTAGAATTTTTTTGTATAAATACCATCTATGGCTACCGAATCATGTATGGATGTGTTTTAAACTGATATTTGTTGAGATTGAATGAAAAATAATGGATTAAACAACCTGTTTACATATTTCTGAAATGACCGAAAAATACCAAAAACAAGAAAACTCATGGTTTTGTGCTTTATAATTCAAAAGTTGAATTTTTATGTATAAACAACACCAACTGTGGCCAATTCATAGGAATTAAAATTCTAAAATGATTTTTGTTGTGTTTACATGAAAAATCTTAGTTCAAGCCATGTTTTTACATATTTCTGAAATAGACGGAAAGTGCAAAAAGAAAAAGAAATTAGCTTTTACTATGGTGATGCATTCGGCCTACATAAATATTTTTGTCCCAATGTTTATAATTTTTATGTGATGTGTTTGATGATTATTTACATGTATGTGTGTACAAGAAATTATAAAATTTCATGTTAGTTGAAGGTATGACCTTAGATAAGCTTAAAGGCATTTTGGTATACTTAAGGTATACTTAAGGTATCTTAACCTTATATTGTGATTAGAATGTAAATGTGATTGGGAAATTTGGAACTAGATGTTATGATGACTTGATGATGAACACATGTTATGAATTGATGAAGTGACAATTGAATAAAAAGGATCATAAGAGTTAAGCATGACACTTGAAAGGTTAATTATTAAGTTGACATGTATGGAAGGGTAAAGTGTATTAAGATGATTATTAAAGTGAATTGATATTGAGGTAATAATATTGTGATGACCTTAAAAAGGTATTGATGTGACTGTAATGTATTGTCATAAGAGCCTATAAGGCCTAAGTATGCAAGATTTTTAAAGTCAACGTATTATGTGGAAGTGACGAGTACACCTTTAGGTGGACTCTAAGTGTACGTGTATGCTATATGTGCTTGGGGTAGTTATGGGATAGGAGCATCATGAGTAAATAAATACTAAGTATTAAATTGAATATTATGTTAGAGTTTGAGGAGCTTTAGAAGTGCAAAGGGACTACGTATACTAGGAGCAAAGGAACCCCAAGGTGAGTAAACACTATGTTCATGTTACAAGTGTGAGTAAATGCTGTATTCATGTTATAAGTATGAACAACATTACGCTGTGTTATAAGAATGTGATATACTGCTATGCAAGCCTTTGACATTTTTGAAACCCAAGTTCTTTCTATTCTAAAATATTATTATATGAATTTTTTGACAAGCTTAGGTTGCCAAAAGACATTTGGTCCAAAACTATTTTGTTTATCTAATGAGAACTTCTTGTGATTAACACCTTAACTTATATTCTTTCTGGAACTACACTATCATTGTATCTTTTGTTCGAAAGTTAAGCCACTATTGTTATTAAAATACATGTTATTGTTGCCTTATGTGATATTGTTAATTGTGATTACCATTAGCTTAGCTATGGTATCTTTTACCCTTTATGCAGAATCCTCGTGCTGATGCGGGTAATCATCGCAACCTGTGCACACGGTCTTAACCCGATGGATAGGGGTAGTGTATCCACCTTAGCTAGAAATGGGTGGTTCTAGCCGTGGAGCCTAATCAGCTTCATGCCTTATAAGTGATAGGAGTTGGAATTTGGTATAAGGCCACCTTTCCTTTATAAGTTCGAGTGATAGAGCAATAGCCTTCACTCTTTATAAGTTATAAGTGTGATTTCTGCAAACTTGCCAAATTGAACCCTTGCTAAATTGCAACTTGATTCATAAATTATAAATCATGAACTATGTGTATAAGCTATGTGTTTCCTTTTCAAAGAAATATGTGATAATGTATGTGCCTTATCGTTTACTCATTGAGATCATCTATCTCACCCCTTTTTCCTTGTGTGGTTCTAGGTGAGCGAATGTAAGGAGGCAAGGTGATGGCTCAAGCATTCTATTTCGTTTGGCGGATTCCTTGTCCAAGTTATTAATAATACTATTTTATGAAGTCTTGTCATTAGATGCTCTGGGAATGTTGATTGATACTCATTTGTGATATATTATTTTCCTTATGGATTTTATGTGTAATGTTTAATTATAGACTTCTGTAATTAAAGGTATTCATCTAAAGGTTTTAAATGAGTTATTGTAAGAGATTTGGTATGATCCTAGGAATGATTTGTTTATGTGTAAGTGGATTCTACAGGCGTGGGTGACCTTAAGCCTCCCCATATTCTAGGACCATCATATCTTTATGGTTGGGATGTGACAAAGGTGGTATCAGAGCCGTAGTTTTTAAAAGTCTAGTTTAGGCTTGTCCTATATGAGTTGCTTAGTAAAATCCTAGAGCATAGGAATTTTCCTGTCTTGTCACTTGCAGTATATAGCTAGCATAGTTCTGCGAAATCCTAGTAAATTTTAGTAATCCTTGTTATTGTTTGCTTGCCTTACGATTTTGCTGACAGATGACCAAGAAGATTACACCTGCTCGAGGACTGTGACCCAGAGCACCCCGTGTGACCTGTAAGAGGACTTGGCTAAAAATGTTTGAGAAAGTCGTATCTGTGATTCGCCCCATAAAGGAGGAGACCCCTAACGAAGAGGAGGACCCTGAGGAGCACTTAGATCTTGATTGGGTTTATAGTGAGATCTAAAAATTGGAGGATAACTATTCATACTTGAAGGAGGAAAACCAACGTCTTAAGGTTATGATTCATGCACTAAGAGAGGATATCAAGCAACTCAGGTTAGGGATTGTTGAGTATAGAGGAGACTACTCGCCAATGAGGTCTACGTCTTCGACAAATCACCATCAAGATAGAGATCTTCTTTACTACCAATGTGGTAGCAGTGGCCATGTCACTCTTGGTTGCTTGGAGGTGGACATGAGAGCTAGGTCAAGTAGATGGTGATGATTGACGTAACGGCATAGCACTTTATATGATATGAATGATTTTTCCTTGATTGCCTAGTTACCTAGTATGAAATGATTTCTTTTATCATTATGACATGATGTTATATTATGAGATATATGCTAGGTGATATGTGTCCTGTGATATGATATTATATGATGGGTGCTCATGTTAAGTGCATGCTAGGTATGAAAATTTGATAGTGGGGTTGAGTGGACTAAAAAGAGAAGTTGACTAACTTTTGATCCAATTTAGATTAATGATTGATAGGTATAATGTTGTGAAGTATGAAATGCTTACATGTTACAATGGTTGATATATGAAATAAATAGAGTTATTAAATGGTAATTTTGATTGATGCCAAAATAAGAGGAAGGATATTAAATAATCAGTAGGAGAATGAAACAAATCAATTACATTATATATAAGTGTACAATATGAAGTAGGTGAAGTACATTAAGGAATTTGTGGCATAGATGCTACCTTATAGACAAGAACAATAAGAAAGCTAGGGATTTCTTTATCACTTACATAGATATCGATTATAGTCAAAGGAAGAATTTTTATCTAGTGTGATTTAAAAAGAAAAAGGTATTATTCCCATTTAAAGTTCTGGTACGAGATGCTTGATTGGTTCTAGTGCTACAAATTCGTTTGTGTCTCCATATTTTGCTAGGAGTCTCGGAAGAGATAAGGAATAAATTAATGAACCCTTAGTAGTGTTGAACCTTTAGGGAGAAATGATGGAAGTAAGGTATTGTTTAAGGATTGTGAGGTAGACATTGATGGATGGAAACTTCTTGTATTGACTATAGAGGAAAGCAATTAAAATTTTGAACTAAGGATGGGAGATATTGGTGTATTAAGGAGATATTTATGATTTAAGGTTTACTAGTATAATCATGGAATGGATGAGTATACTTAGGATGTTGAGGAAGGGATGCGGTAGAAGCATCCCTACTTTTTTGAGAATATGTGAGTAAGTATTGAAATTTGAGGATGAATTTCTTTTAAGAGGGGGAGATATAAAAGTATAAGCATTATCATATTTGTAATGTTGATAAAAGGATAAGTATGATGCTAGTAGAGATTCTTTGGTGATGAGATTCCTTTTGAGTATATAGGGTGCAATTAGAGTATAAGGATTTGAACTTTTATAAGATGATAGATGTTAAGGCCATATGAATTATAAATTTGAGGATCCATAAGGACTTGATCTATGAGGGCATAACATGATTTTAAGATAAAATGTTATAGATCTGTTTAATTATGTACTTGCATCTAGTGTGTCTGTTTATATGCATTGAGTTTTGCTTTACAAAATCATACATCATAAACCGCATCAAGCATTGCATTAAGGTTGCATGTCACATGCAAGGATGAAAATGTTTTAGTTCTTATAAATGATCCTATGCAGTTTTGAAAATTTAAATAGTTTTGAACATACTTAAAACGGATTGGAGTCCTCTGGATGAGAAATATTATGAGGCATTAGATGCAATAATGTTCAATTGAGGTTATTGAAAAATTTAGTAGTAATCTTTAGTACAGGAAGAATTTTTATTGAGATAACCTAGAATGGCATGGATTTGGAAATATATAAGAGTTGCATAAAGATTTTATTGAATAACAATGGTATTAGAAGGTTTATTATTTTAATATGGATAAGTTAAATGATTAGGAATGTGAAGTATTTCAAGATGCAAGTGGAAACCTAAAGTGAGATGATATTATGAGCTAAAGGTATGAAAATTACAAGGCATTAGGTAATTAGGTCATAATAATGATGTATATATTATGGAGTAAGTCTGAAATAGTTATGAGAAGTTTATTTGGGATTGTAAATTAAAAGAATTCAAGTTCGTTTGGAATATGATATATATATAGGAATATTTGTTAAGTTTAAATATGTTTTAATTGATGAATGATGGCAGTGTAGAAATCTTAACGTTAGCAAAGTACTAAACATGGAAATATTTATTGAGGATATAATAGATTAAGTAATAATTATTAAAATGGAAAAAGAATTATCGAATATCAATTAGAGTTATTAATTTGGAGTTATTTGCTGGACTCTTATAGGACTAATATGATAAATAGTGAATGGAAGTAGTAAGTAAAGTGTTATTATATATGTTAACATTACTAGAGATATAAGGAAAAAAAAAATGCTTGGGATTATATGTGATTAAAGGTGAAATTAAAGGTTCTATTACTTTTGTTCAAGGTTAAGGGATACAAATTACTAAGGATTAGTTTTAAGATTTGTTTGAACAAGAGATTAACATAGGTGTAGATTAAGCTAAAAGTTTATCGATGTGATTCTTTTTGACAGATTGTGAGTATGTGCCTTACTGTATTTGATAAGTTAATTGTAGTTAGATATTGAGGTTGAGTGGTGCAGCAGAAGCGTGGCAAAAAAGTTAAGTAAAGTGTGTTGTGCTGCTAGATTTGGAAATTCGAGAATGAATTTCTTTTAAAGGGGGCAGAATGTAACAACCCACATCTACCCTAAGAGTTTTCGTGAAAAATTGCTTGAATTAAGAGTTATTGTAACAAAATATTTGATTTTATGAAAATTCATGTGTGACGTGATTTATGAATTTAGGGCATATTAAATTAATTTTAATATGCCTAATATGAATTATTGTTGTCAAATAAATGATTTCAATAAAATGCATTAGCATGAAATAATTTATTTTTCGTAAAATGAATTTTTATGTAAAAAGATGATTTTTAAGCATAAAATAATTTTATTAGTATTTTAAAATAATTTTCAAAATAAATATTTTTGGGGGAAATATTATGGAAATAATAACAAAAATATTCTTTTTATTTTTAATTATAATCAGCTCAAAATTTAAATAGAAAGCCCAAATACCCAAAAGCCCACTACATTAAAATCCTCCTAACCTAGTTCATTAAGGGTATTAGTGGAAATTGCAACCAAACCCTAATATATATTCTAAAATTTGGCTAGACTAGAGTTCCAGCAGCTATCACTTTATTCTTTCTATATCTTGGCAGAAAAATCCTCTCAAAATATTTCTCTCTACCGAAATTAAGAAAACACCTTTATGTTTTGCGATTTCTTGACCGTAATCATAAGTTTTTCTTCTTTTTCGATTTCTAAACTGATTTATATAAAATAAATTATAAAAAAATTATTTTGAACTAGTTGATTACTAATTTTTTCATGTTTAATTTTGTTTGGATGAGTTTTTGGGAGAGAAAATCTATTTTCTACCGAAACAAAATTCTTTCCGCGAGATTTCTCCAAAGGTGAATTCTAAACTTAAAATCACAATTTTTATGCATAAACATCACTAGGGGGGCGATTTGTGCATTGTTGTTTTCTAACCTGATTTTTGATTTGTTTTGATGGAAAATATTGGATAAATAATATTTCTGCATATTTCTGTGATGATTGGAAAGTTTCGAAAAACAAAGAAGTTCAAGGTTTTTGTGTTAGAACTTAGAAGTTGAAAAATTCTATTGTTAAATTGATATGTGGCTGCTGATTTGTGTGAGAAAGTAATCTAATGTGATATTTGTTTTGCTTTGATGAAAAATAATGGTTTAAATCATGTGTCTGTATATTGCTGTAATGAACGAAAAGCACTGAAATCACGAAAACTCATGATTATTCACCTAAGCCTTAAAACTTAGATTTTTTTCGTATAAATACCATCTATGGCTGCCAAATCATGTATGGATGTGTTCTAAACTGATATTTGCTGAGATTGAATGAAAAATAATGGATTAAACAACCTGTTTACATATTTCTGAAATGACCGAAAATATCGAAAATAAGAAAACTCATGGTTTTGCGCTTTATAATTCAAAAGTTGAATTTTTATGTATAAACAACACCAAATGTGGCCAATTCATAGGAATTAAAATTCTAAAATGATTTTTGTTGTGTTTATATGAAAAATCTTAGTTCAAACCATGTTTTTACATATTTATGAAATAGACGGAAAGTGCGAAAAGAAAAAGAAATTAGTTTTTACTATGGTGATGCATTTAGCCTACATAAATATTTTTGTCCCAATGTTTATAATTCTTATGTGATGTGTTTGATGATTATTGACATGTATGTATATATAAGAAATGATAAAATTTCATGTTAGTTGAAGGTATGACCTTAGATAAGCTTAAAGGCATTTTGGTATACTTAAGGTATCTTAACCTTATATTGTGATTAGAATGTAAATGTGATTGGGAAATTTGGAACTAGATGTTATGATGACTTGATGATGAACACATGTTATGAATTGATGAATTGACAATTGAATAAAAAGGATCATAAGAGTTAAGCATGACACTTGAAAGTTTAATTGTTAAGTTGACATGTATGGAAGGGTAAAGTGTATTAAGATGATTATTAAAGTGAATTGATTTTGAGGTAATAATATTGTGATGACCTTAAAAAGGTATTAACGTGATTGTAATGTGTTGTCATAGGAGCTTATAAGGCCTAAGTATGCAAGACTTTTAAAGTCAACGTATTATGTGGAAGTGACGAGTACACCTTTAGGTGGACTCTAAGTGTATGTGTATGCTATATGTGCTTGGGGTAGTTATGGGATAGGAGCATCATGAGTAAATAAATACTAGGTATTAAATTAAATATTATGTTAGAGTTTGAGGAGCTTTAGAAGTGCAAAGGGACTACGTATACTAGGAGCAAAGGAACTCCAAAGTGAGTAAACATTATGTTCATGTTACAAGTGTGAGTAAACGCTGTATTCATGTTATAAGTATGAACAACATTACATTGTGTTATAAGAATGTGATATACTACCATGTAAGCCTTTGACATTTTTGAAACCCAAGTTCTTTCTATTCTAAAATATTATTATATGATTTTTTTGACAGGCTTGGGTTGCCAAAGGACATTTGGTTCAAAACTATTTTGTTTATCTAATGAGAACTTCTTGTGATTAACACCCTAACTTATATTCTTTCTAGAACTACACTATCATTGTATTTTTTGTTGAAAGTTAAGCCACTATTGTTATTGAAATACACGTTATTGTTGCCTTATGTGATATTGTTAATCGTGATTACCATTAGCTCTAGCTATGGTACCTTTTACCCTTTATACAGATTCCTCATGCCGATGCGGGTAATCATCGCAACCTGTGCACATGGTCTTAACCCAATGGATAGGGGTAGTGTATCCACCTCAGCTAGAAAAGGGTGGTTCTAGCCGTGGAGCCTGATTAGCTTCATGCCTTATAAGTGATAAGAGTTGGAATTTGGTATAAGGCCACATTTTCTTTATAAGTTCGAGTGATAGAGCAATAGCCTTCACTCTTTATAAGTTATAAGTGTGATTTCTGCAAACTTGCCAAATTGAACCCTTGCTAAATTGCAACTTGATTCATGAATTATGAATCGTGAACTATGTGTATAAGTTATGTGTTTCCTTTTCAAAGAAATATGTGATAATGTATGTGCCTTATCATTTACTCATTGAGATCATCTATCTCACCTCTTTTTCCTTGTGCGGTTCCAGGTGAGCAAATGTGAGGAGGCAAGGTGATGGCTCAAGCATTCTACTTCGCTTGGGGGATTCCTTGCCCAAGTTATCAATAATACTATTTTATGAAGTCTTGTCATTAGATGCTCCGGGAATATTGATTGATACTCATTTGTGATATATTATTTTTCTTATGGATTTTATATGTAATATTTAATTGTAGACTTTCGCAATTAAAGGTATTCATCTAAAGGTTTTAAATGAGTTATTGTAAGAGGTTTGGTACGATCCTAAGCATGATTTATTTATGTGTAAGTGGGTTCTACGAGTGTGTGTGACCTTAAGTCTCCCCATGTTCTAGGATCGTCATATCTCTAAGGTTGGGATGTGACAAATGATCACAATACTATTTCGGTATCTAATGATTATGAAGAATCATCATGTCAATGATTCAACATTCAATAAGCAACTCAAGGTATCAATGAATCAAGAATATTCAATATCAATGAGCAATTCAAATTATCAAGAATTTGTAATGCTTTAAGCAATCACGGTTTGAACAATAAGGGTTAAGCAAATAACACAAGCATATTATATTATTAAGTACTCACCTTAGACTGTTTTGCTCCTATTATACTTGACTCTTGAGGCTAGTAGTGTTCTCCACTTTTATGACAATTGCCTTTAGATTCTACACATTTGCAATTTAATCACACATCAATTACTATTAAAGTTAAGATATACTACACATATACCTATTACTAATCTTATCATTTTCCTTAGTCTTTCTTTAAATAGCCAAAGCTATAAATTGTGGGAGGGATACTTCTTTTCCTTTAAATCTCACATTTCAACTTTGAGTACAAACAATATAAACACATTCTAATGTTCAATAGAACCAATTTTATTTCTACCATTAAATTCCATAAATAAGTCTAATTCATTAATTTGGGGAAAATCACTTTTATCAATTAGATTTCAAAATTTACATTATACAACTCATGTGATTCCATTCTTAAGCTTGATTTTCCCCTTTACTTTCATGAATTCAAATTCAATACTTAAATCCCCAATTTTTCCCATAAACCCTAGAATTTGGGGAAAACTATTAATTCCCCACCAAATCGTCACATCTTCAAATTCATCATAGAATTGTGTAATTAGCATAACATAAAACCCATATAATCATTCAATTGTCAATATCTAGCACAAAAGTTTAAGTTCCCTTAAGATGTTCAAATCTTAACCCAAGCTTCCAAGGTTCACTTTACCACTTCTCATCCATTATTCTTTATCTAAAGCACCTACAGATGAAATCAATCATAATTTAGAACAATTCTATAGTCATACATCAGCATGGCCGAATTCTTATATGAGGTGCACAAAAGTTTTCTTAAGTAACCTAGTCACCAAAATCAACTTTAAAACATAAAAGAAAGGATAAGTATAATTTCTCACCTTGATTAGTGTATCTTGCTAAGACTCTGGTGGTAGTTAGAAATGGAGGGGATTCTTCTTTTGTAGAGAATTTTAGGTGTAGAGAGAGTGAGAAAAATGAATTTCTCAACATAATTCTTGCTTATATATTTAATGAATTGGATGGTGAGGATTTGTAAAACCAAAACTAATGGTTATGTTTTACTCATAATGGATGGTTAGGATGGTGTCTAGATGGAGGGCTAAGATTCTCTCTACAATAGTGAGAGTTATCTTAAGGTGATAAATGTGCCAATAGAAACTTGACTCTTGTATATGAAGCATCAAGAATTTTGGTTGATGAAGCATTTGACTTGGTTAACTTTGATGACTAAAAACTATCACCCAAATACTCATCCCTACATAACCCTTGTCTACTACCTTGGGCCCACTATACATTCACCATTTGGATGTTGCATCCTCCTTAGGCCTAATGGGCTGGCCTTCTAATGGGTTTGGGCCTTTGAGCCCAAAATCCCATTAGCAGATCCTTAAATACACATTTCGAACTCGATACTTAATACATTTTCCATTTCATTTCTTTCACTCTAATACATATATTCCTACCTTCTAATATCACTACACACTCTAAATATTATTAGATAAATTCCATACATATCATAATGCCCATTTACTAACTCTTTACTAGCGTTGATCAAGTATGTATATCACATAAGCTCATTGGGTCAAACTAAGTTTGACCTCCACTATACCATTGGAACTTTGATTGAATTCAATTTTCCATATAACTATCATCATCTCCCAATATCTTAGGAAATGTGAATACCCATTCATTAGTACTTTAGATTCACATTTTATATAACTAATTAACACACTCTCATTAAGTCAAACTCAGTTGACTTCCACCTTATCTTAAAAATACATATCAATATTGACTTTCTTCACTACTCATTGTCACACTATTCATTAAATTCACTTCTTGTGATGTTCTTAAGGTTCTTAGTATACTAAAGGGATCTTAAATGATACGGTATATGGATATTATCATGTCATCATTATTGTTTATAATTGGCTAAGGAAACCTTGGGTATTACACTACAAGTACTAGGAGTAAAGGAACCACAAGGTGAGTAAATATTATGTTCATGTTACAAGTATGAGTTATCACAATATGTGAACCTTTAGGATTCTTGAAACCCAAGTTCCTTTCTATCCTAAATTATAATTATATGAATTCTTTGTTAAGCTTGGGTTGCTAAAGGACAATTAGTCTAAAACTATTATTGTTTATTCCATGATAATAAAGAACCTTTGTGATTGTTGCCTTACCTTATTTTCTTTCTGGAACTACACTATTGTTTATCTTCTATTCAATAAGCTAAACTTCTATTGCTATCATTTTACATGTGATTTTATTCTTCAATGCTATTGTTACCTCTTGTTTATGTTACGAGTGGATAAGGTAGTAGCTTTTACTCTATATTATGTTATGAGTGGACAAGGTAGCAGCCTTCACTTTATATTATACTATAAGTGGACAAGGTAGTAGCCTTCACTCTATCTTATGTTACAAGCGGACAAGGCAACAACATTTGTGAGGCCTTGCCTGCGCATCCGTCCGATTTGCTAAAAGGAATCAAAATACTCATTTGGGAAAGAACTCACGAGGAAGCCCTTAAGCTTATTTTGAAAATCGTTTTAGAGTCGCCACCTTAATTTGTTTTTATTTGGGAAAATGTAAGGAAAAAACCTATTTGACTCCTATCATTACCCAAAGAAAAAAGATCATAGCCTCGAAACTAAAGAGGATTCAAGGACTAAGTTTTCAGTTTAACAAAACATGTTTGGCCAAGTAATATAAAAGTAACTTAAAATATATTTCATGAACAATTTAAGATACATGGATAATTTATAATATGTATGACCATTGATTCCAATAATAAATATAAGTAATAGTCCAAAATAAAATTAACATTACAAATAAAATCCCAAACATAGGGGATACCTCCTCTAGCCCTTATGGGTTCTAGGGAAGTCACACATTCTCGAAACTAATCCTAATAATAAAGCAAAGAAATAAACACAAAAGTAAGTAAAGAAGGTGATAGGAGGATAGTTGATTAATTTTAATTATATTTGATGCCTAGACCAAGCATGCCTATGTATCCTCTTGAATAGGAATCAAAACCCATGCAGTTCTCTCTTTTTGCGAAGAGGTTAGTTTTTATCATATTTTGATTGATTAAAAGAGGGTTGAGTTAATTAATTAATTTAATTGATTACTAAGTTCATTAGTTAGCAACCTAGATGAATCAATTTAATCAACTAACTAAAAGAGACAATAACCAAATAGAAAGGAAAAGAAGATTACCTTATGCTTTTGCAGCTTGGGGACGTAGGGCGGATGGAGCGGACGACCAGATCGTAATTCCACCTTCTCCACGTAAGAGACACAAGCCTTGGACCACCAGAATGCAGCTTCACCTTCCCCACACAATGGGCATAAGCCTTGGGCAATGAGCTTACCTCGAACCGGTGGGCATAAAGCCTTAAACTAGTCGAGTAGGAATAAAGGAGAAACCACCCAACTTGCTTTGCAAAGGAAGGAGCAAAAGCAAAGCAATTTACTTAAAGTTAGTGCTTTTTAAGCTTCTAAGTCTATCTGTCTTAAGAGTAGAGACACCATCTCTATATATAGGGGGAAAAATGAGGCATAGAGGCTAAAATTTCTAATATGGGAGCAAAAACATGCCACCATTGCCGGACAAGCCTCTGCAGTACCACATAGGTCTCTGCAGCAATGCCGCAGAGGGCTTTGCAGCATCATAAGAGGCTCTGCGGCACTGTGCAACAATGTCACATCCCAACTTTAGAGACATGATGGTCTTAGAATATGGGGAGACATAAAGTCACCCATGCCTATAGAATCCACTTACACATATATAAATCATGCCTAGAATCATACCAAACCTCTTACAATAACTTATTTAAAACATTTAAATGAATACCTTTAATTGCGGAAGACTATAATTAAACATTTCACATAAAATCCATACGGAAAATAATATTTATATCCCATTTGGAAACTTAGGAAAAATAATATATCTCAAAATAAGCATCAATCAATATTCCTGGAGCATCTAATGACAAAACTTCACAAAATGGTATTAGTAATTACTTTGACAAGGAATCCCCCAAGCGAAGTAGAATGTTTGAGCCATCACCTTGCCTCCTCACATTTGCTCACCTAGAACCACACAAGGAAAAGGGGGTGAGATAGATGATCTCAATGAGTAAATGATAAAGCACATACATTATCACATATTCCTTTGAAAAGGAAACACATAGCTTATACACATAGTTCATGATTTATAATTCATGAATCAAGATGCAATTTAGCAAGGGTTTAGTTTGGCAAGTTTGCAGAAATCACACTTATAACACATAGTGAGTGAAGCCTATTGCTCTATCACTCGAACACATTAAGGAGAGGTGGCCTTATACCAAATTCCAACTCCTATCACATAGAAGGTATGAAGCTGATCAGGCTTTACAGCTAGAACCACCCTTTTCTAGCTAAGGTGGACACACTACCCCTATCCATCAAGTTAAGACTGTGTACACAAGTTCCGATGATTACTCGCATCGGCATGAGGATTCTACATAAAGGGTTAAAGGTACAATAGCTAGAGCTAATGGTAATCATAAATAACAATATCACCTAAGGCAATAATAATAAGTATCCCAATAACAATAGTAGTTTAACTTTCGAACAAAAGATATAATGATAGTGTAGTTCCAGAAAGAATATAAGTTAAGGTGATTATCACAAGAAATTCTCATTGGATAAACAAAATAGTTTTGGATCAAATGTCCTTTGGCAACCCAAGCTTGTCAAAGAAATCATATAATAATATTTTAAAATAGAAGGACTTGGGTTTCAAAGATCACAAAGGCTCACATAATAAGATATTACATATTTGTAACATATCATAATGCTATTCACACTTGAAACAAGATTACAGTGTTTACTCACACTGGAATTAGGAATATAGAGTTTTCTCACTCTTGAAGAATGAATACAATGTTTACTCACCTTGGGGTTCCTTTGCTCCTAGTATACGTGGCCCCTTTGCACTTTTAAAGCTCCTCAAACTTTAACATAATATTATTTAATTTAATACTTAGTATTTATTTACTCATGATGCTCCTATCCCATAACTACCCCATGCACATATAGCATACACATATACTTAGAGTTGCACATATAAGTGTACTCATCACTTGCACATAACACGTTGACTTTAAAAGTCTTGCACACTTAAGCCTTATAGGCTCACATGAAAACACATTACAATCATGTCAATACCTTTCTAAGGTCATCACAATATTATTACCTCAATATCAATTCACTTTAACAATCATCTTAATACACTTTACACTTCCATAAATGTCAACTTAACAATTAACCTTTCAAGTGTCATACTTAGCTCTTATGATCCTTTTATTCAATTGTCACTGCATTAACTCAAAATCATGTATTCATTATCAAGTCATCATAACATCTAGTTCCATATTTCCTATCACATTTACATTCTAATCACAATACAAGATTAAGATACCTTAAGTATACCAAAATGCCTTTAAGCTTATCTAGGGTCAACTAACATGCAATTTTATCCTTTATTATACATACATACATATCAATAATCATCAAAATACATTACACAAAAATTATAGACATTGGGATAAAAATGTTAATGTAGGCCGAATGCATCTTTAAAAGGAAAACTAAATTTTTCTTCCTTTTGGCACTTTTCGTCTATTTCAGTAATATGTAAAAACATGGTTTGAACCAAAATATTTCATGTAAAAACAAGAAAAATCACATTAGAATTTTAATTCACATAAATCAGCCACATATGGTATTGCTTATACATGAAATTTCAACTTTTGGATTATAGGGTACAAAACCATAAGTTTTTTTGTTTTTGATATTTTTCGATCATTTCAAAAATATGTAAGCAGGTGGTTTAAACCATTATTTTTCATTCGATCATAGCAAATATCAATTTAGAACATGTCCATGCATGATTTGGTAGCCATAGATAATATTTATATAAAAAAATTCCAAGTTTTAAGACTTAGGTGAAAATCATAAGTTTTCGCGCTTTCCGTTCCTTACAGCAGTATACAAACACATGATTCAAATCATTATTTTTCATCTAAACAAAACAATTATCATCTTAGAATTCTTTCTCACACAAATTAGCAGCCACATATTAATTTAATAATAGCATTTTCCAACTTCTAAGTTCTAGCACAAAAACCTTGAATTCATTTGTTTTCTGAAACTTTCTGGTTATCACAGAAATATGAAGAAATATTTAATCTAATATTTTTCATCAAAACAAACCAAAAATAAGTTTAGAAACCATTGATGCACAAATCTCCCCCCCTCCCCCCTAGTGATGTTTATGCATAAAAATTGTGATTTTAAGTTATAGAATTCACCTTTGGAGAAATCTTGTGGAAAGATTTGTGTTTTCGGTAGAAAATAGATTTTCTCTCCCAAAAACTCACCCAAACATACTTAAATCTATAAAAATTAGTAAACAACCTATTCAAAATAATTTTCTTATAATTTGTTTCATAGAAATCAGTTTAGGAATTGAAAGAGAAGGAAAACTTACAAATTACAGTCAAGAAATCGTGAAACTGAAAAGTGTTTTCTTAATTTCGGTTGAGAGAAATATTTTGAGAGAATTTTTCTATCAAGATACAGAAAAATAAAGTGATGCCTACTGGAAAACCTAGGCTGGCTGAATTTTACAATATATATTAGGGTTTGGGTGTAATTTCCACTAATACCCTTAATGAACTAGGTTAGGAGGATTTTAGTATAGTAGGCTTTTGGGTATTTGGGCTTTTTATTTAAATTTTGAGCTGATTATAATTAAAAAAAAAGAATATTTTTCTTATTATTTCTATAATATTTCCCCCAAAATATTTATTTTAAAAATTATTTTAAAATACTCATAAAATCATTTTATGCTTAAAAATTGTCTTGATGCATGAAAATTTATTTTATTTAAAATAAATTATTTTTTGCAAATGCACTTCATGTAAATCATTTATTTCACAATAAAAACTCATATTATGCATATTAAAATTAATTTAATATACCACATGCTCATCAACACATAGATTACTCATTTTGACAAAAGCATACACTTAACCATAATAGTTCTAAATCAAGCAAATTATCACGAAAATTTATAAGGTAAGTGTGGGTTGTTACATTCTTCCCCCCCCCCCCCCCCCCCTCCCTCCTTAAAAGAAATTCATCCTCGAATTTAAATCCTTACCTAACTGCTCTTGAAAAGCTGAGGATGCTTCTGCCGCATCTCTTCCTCTGCTTCTCAAGTGCACTTATCTATCCCATGATTTCTCCACTGGACCTTAATTATGGGTATCTCCTTGTTTCTTAACTTCTTCACTTGTTGATCCACTATAGCTATTGGTGACTCCTCATAGGATAGCTGCTCATCTAATGACATGTCTAGAGGTAATAGAACATGAGATGGATCTGACATATACTTCCTTAACATAGAGATGTGGAATACTGGATGCACATGTGCCATAGTTGGAGGCAAAGCAAGTCTATAAGATACCTCCCTAACCTTATATAAGATTTCAAAAGGACCAATAAAACGAGGTGATAATTTTCCTTTCTTGTCAAATCTCATAATACCTTTTATTAGAGAGACCTTCAAGAACACGTGATCTCCCATGGCAAAATGGATGTTTTTTCATTTAGGGTTTGCATAACTCTTTTGCCGACTGAAGGCCATTTTCAGTTGTTCTTGAATTAAAGATACTTTCTCGATAGTCTCCTTAAGTAATTTGGGCATTTCTACATGCTTGTCTCTAGGTTCAATCTAACAAACTAGAGAACGACATCTTCTCCCATACAATGCTTCATATGGTGCCATGCCAATGGATGAATGATAGCTGTTGTTGTAGGCAAATTCAATCAAGGGTAGATACTTATCCCAACTACTACTAAAGTCCAAGACATACATCTTTGGCATATCTTCTAGTGTCTAAATTGTCCTTTCAGAATGTCCATCTCTTTGAGGATGAAATGCCATATTGAAATTCAGTTGTGTTCCTAACACTTCTTGCAACTTCTGCCAAAACCTTTAGGTGAATTGAGTCCCTCGATCAGAAATGATGGAAATTAGCACTCCGTGTAGTTTCACGATCTCATCCATGTACAGCTGTGCATAATGGGCTATGGAATGTATGGTCTTAACTCCTAGAAAATGAGCACATTTTGTCAATTGATCCACTATTACCCATATAGAGTCATATCCTTTGGAGGTTTTAGGCAATCCAACAACGAAGTCCATAGTGATGCACTCCCATTTCCATTCAGATAGTCGAATTTCTTATAGTAATCTAGCTGGTCGTTGATGTTCATACTTGACTTATTAGCATGTTAAATAAGATGCTACAAACTTAGCCACATCTTTCTTCAGTTCAGGCCACTAATCGTTAGCTTTCACATCATGGTACATCTTGGTAGTTCCAGGATGAGTACAGTAAGGTGTCTTATGTGCCTCCTTTAATATCCTTTCCCTTAATCCACCCACATTAGGCATGCATACTCTATTCTTGCACTTTAAAATTCCATTGACCACTTCAAACTCAGAGTTCTTCCCTTCTCTTGTCTCATCCTTCAACTTCACTATGTGTGGGTCCCTATCTTGTGAATCCCTTATTTCTTCCATTAACTTAGACCTTATTTGAAAATGAGCCAATAAAACTCTTCATCCTCCAATCTCTAGCTTTAATCCTTGATTTAACAACTCTTTTAATTCCTTCACAATCGGCCTCTTTCACACATTCACATGGGCTAGGCTTCCCATTGATTTCTGACTCAAGGAATCAGCCACTACATTCGCCTTCTTGGGATGATAGAGAATCTGACAATCATAATCCTTTAACAGTTCAATCCATCTCCTTTGTCTCAGGTTGAGGTCTCTTTGGATCAAGATGTACTGAAGACTCTTATGATCCATGTAGATCTCACACTTCATCCCATACATGTAATGTCTCTAGATCTTTAGAGCGAACACTACTGCGGTTAATTCCAAATCATGAGTAGGGTAATTCACTTCATGCCTCTTTAGTTATTATGATGTATAGGCGATGACTTTACCATTTTGCATTAAGACACACCTAAGTCCTACTCTCGAAGCATTGCAATAGACAGTGAACCCTTATTCTCCTTTTGGTAATGTCAAAACTAGAGCTGTTATCAAACACTTCTTGAGCTTTTGAAAACTCTTCTTACAGGACTCTTCCCAATTGAAATTAACTTGCTTTCTAGTCAACTTGGTCAATGAAGCTGCTATCTTAGAAAAGTCCTGTACGAATCTATGATAATATCCAGCCCTGCTTAAGAAACTCCGTACTTCTGAAACTGTTATGGGCCTTGGCCAATTTGCCACTGCTTCAACTTTCTTAGGATCAACTTGAATCCCTTCCTTACTTACTACATGTCTAAGGAAGTTGGCAGACTCCATCCAAAACTCACACTTGGATAACTTAGCGTAGAGTTAGTGATCACACAATGTTTAAAGCACGATCCTCAAATGTTCTTCATGTTCTTCTTTATTCTTTGAGTAAATCAAGATGTCATCAATGAACATGATCATGAACTTGTCAAGGAATGGTCTAAACACTTGATTCATCAAATCTATAAAAGCAGCAGGAGCATTTGTCAATCAGAATGGCAGAACCGTGAACTCATAATATCCATATCTAGTACGAAAGGCAGTCTTGTAGATGTCTTCTCTATAGATCTTTAGTTAATGATAGCTAGATCTTAAGTCAATCTTAGAAAAATGACCAGCTCCTTGCAATTGGTCAAAAAGATCATCGATCCTCAGCAATGGGTATCTATTCTTCATAGTGACTTTGTTAAGCTGACGATAATCAATGCACATTCAGAACGAGCCATCCTTCTTCTTTACGAACAACACTAGAGTGCCCTATGGTGAACTGCTTGGTCAAATAAAACCTTTATTGAGTAGATCATGCAATTGCATCTTTAACTCTTTCAGCTCCATTGGTGCCATATGATATGGCGGTATCGAGATGGGTTGTGTACCAAGTAGTAGTTCAATGTTGAACTTGATCTCACGATTAGGTGGCAATCTAGATAAATCTTTTGGAAAAACATCCATGAACTCATCCACCACTGGAATGCTCTCGCCGTGAATGGCAGCCTCCTTGTCAGTATCGATTACATAGGCTAGGAATGTTTGGCACCCTTTCCTTAACATCCATCTCACTCCTAAAGTTGATATCACATTTAGATGATTCTAATTCCTATCTCCTTGATATATAAACTCCTTCCCATCCTTAGTTTGAAAGTCAATGAGTTTCTTTCTACAGTCGATACGAGCTTGATACTCGTATAACCAGTCCATCCCTAATATCACATCAAATTCTAGTACTTCTAATTCTAGCAATACTACCGAAATTTGTTGTCCATTAATGTCTACATCACAACCCTTATACCTATACCTTACTTCCATCACTTCCCCTAAAGGAGTTGATATTACTAAAGGTTCACTTATCAATTCCTTATTTTACCCAGATACTTAGCAAAACAAGGTGACACAAAAGAATGGGTAGCACCCGAATCAATCAAACATTTTGCACTAGCACTTTGGATGGGGATGATACCTGTGATGGTTGTGTGTGAATTGTGAGCCTCTTGTTGATTTAAAGCGAAGACTCGACCCTTGCCTTTATTCTCTGTCATCGGTGCATTCCCAACAGCTATCCCTTTATCCTTGACTCTTTGTCCTTGCGATTGGAATGGTCTAGATTGTGGTCGTGCTGTGGTCCCATTCCCTTGACTCCTCATCTGAGGGCAGTCCTTTATGAAGTGCCCCATTTGTCCACACTTAAGGCACACACCAGAATCCTTTCGGTAAATTTCAGGATGCTTCTTTTCACATTTGCCACAAGCAGGAAATTCTTGCTTAGTTTCATTGTTTCATTGTCCAGAGGATGAAAATTCCTTCTTTGGGCCTCCTCCACTTCTATGCTATCCCTTATGACCTTTGTTCCTATGCTTTCCCTTCTGGTCTCGTTCAGCTCATTCGGCTCTCTCCCCCTTATATCTCTTCTCCATTATCTTAGCCTTATCTATCAGCTTGGCCAAGGTTGGAAACTCTATTGCTGCCAATGAATTGAACAGAGGTGTGATCAGTCCTCTCAGGAAATGATTGATGCGGCTTGCTTCAATAGGAATGATGTTGACAGCAAATCGGCTAAGTCGATTAAACTCCTTAGCATAATCTGATTCGGACATCCCTGGCTTTTGCTTCAGTTGCTCGAACCGCAATGCTCTATCTTACCTTTCTCCTTTTGGCAAGAACTGATCCATTACTTCTTGCTTAAACTTTGCCCATATAGGTGGGTCTTCCTCATAAAGCTATTCTTTAATACTTCTCTTGTACCAATACCAAGCTTTTTTCTAGAGTTAGAGTCCTACCAATTTGATTACTTGGGCATCTAAGCAAGATAAATGATGGACTAGCTTATCCATCTCATCCAAAAATTCATATGGGTCATCTCCTTCCTCCCCACAGAAGGTAGGCAGTTGCAGCTTCTTAAACTCCGCTATGGTCATCCCTTCATCAAGTAATTGCTTGCTCTCTCTCCAAATAGGTGCCACTACCGCAGGTGGTGAAACTCCATTCCTTTCTCAATTCAGTGGTGCTTCCCACCTTTAAGCTCATAGCTTGTCCAGTTCCTTGCGCAAGTCCCTTATTTCCTCACGCATGGCGTGCACCTCTTGCGAAGATGCTTGCTCACTAGAGCCCATATTTGGTGTCCTCAAGTTGGATCTTTCTCTTAACCATACAAGTGCAGATGCAGCATTTGATGTAGTGTCTGATATGACATCATCATTAGCCCCAACGAATTGGGCAGTTATGCAAACTTTCTTCTTGGGAGGCATTCTGTCTATCATGATAAGGGAATTTAGTACCAATCCCCTAACCTAACCTTTTTAATCCCATCACTATACTAGCATAAATCATCATGCATTTATCATATTACATCCCTAAGCACATGTCATATATGTATCACATATCACATATCACAATCAAGTAGCATATATCTCATAATATGAAAATAACCTCCTATCATGGTAAGTTAATCATATCATGATAATAAAGGAAATCATCTCATACTAGGTAACTAGGCAATCCAAGGGAAAATCATTCATATTATATAAAGTGCTATACCGTTATGTCGGTCATCACCATCTACTCGACCTAACTCTCGTGTGTCCACCACTAGGGCAATCAAGAGTGACATGGCCACTGCTGCCACATCAGTAACAAAGACAATCTCCATCTTGATGGCGACTAGTCAAAGACATAGACCTCGCTAGCGAGTAGTCTCCTCCATACTCAACAATCCTTGACTTGAGTTGCTCGACATCTTCCCTCAGGGTATGAATCATAACCTTAAGACGTCGGTTTTCCTTCTTTAAGTCCTCTTACAGGTCACACGGGGTGCTCTAAGTCGCGGTCCTCGAGCAGGTGTAATCTTCTTAGTCGTCTGTCAAAAGAATAGTAAGGCAAACAAACAATAACATGGATTACTAAATCTACTAGGATTTCGCAGAACTATGCTAGCGATAGATTGCAAGTGACAGGACAGGAAAATTCCTATGCTCCAAAATTAAACTTAAACAACTCATATAAAACAAGCTTAAACTAGACTTTGGTAACAAAAGTTAAACCTATGGTTCTGATACCACCTTTGTCACATCCTAACTTTAGAGACATGATGGTCTGAGAACATGGGGAGACATAAGGTCACCCATGCCCATAGAACCCACTTACACATATACAAATCATGCCTAGGATCGTACCAAACCTCTTACAATAACTCATTTAAAACATTTAAATGAATACCTTTAATTATGGAAGACTATAATTAAACATTTCACATAAAATCCATAAGGAAAATAATATTCATATCCCATTTGGAAACTTAGGAAAACTAATAAATCTCAAAATAAGCATCAATCAACATTCCCAGAGCATCTAATGATAAAACTTCATAAAACGGTATTATTAATGACTTTGACAAGGAATCCCCCAAGTGAAGTAGAATGCTTGAGCCATCACCTTGCCTCCTCACATTTGCTCACCTGGAACCACACAAGGAAAGGGGGTGAGATAGATGATTTCAATGAGTAAACGATAAAGCACATACATTTGGAGAAATCTCGTGGAAAGATTTGTGTTTTCGGTAGAAAATAGATTTTCTCCCCCTAAAACTCACCCAAATAAAATTAAATCTGTAAAAATCAGTAAACAACCTATTCAAAATAATTTTCTCATAATTTATTTCATAGAAATCAGTTTAGGAATTGAAAGAGAAGGAAAACTTACGATTACGGTCAAGAAATCGTGAAACTGAAAGGTGTTTTCTTAATTTCAGTTGAGAGAAATATTTTGAGAGAATTTTTTTGCCAAGATATAGAAAAATAAAGTGATGGCTATTGGAAAACCTAGACTAGCCGAATTTTACAATATATATTAGGGTTTGGATGCAATTTCCACTAATACCCTTAATGAACTAGATTAGAAGGATTTTAGTATAGTGGGCTTTTGGGTATTTGGGTTTTTTATTTAAATTTTGGGCTGATTATAATTTAAAAAAAAAGAATATTTTGCTTATTATTTCTATAATATTTCCCCCAAAATATTTATTTTAAAATACTCATAAAATTATTTTATGCTTAAAAATTGTCTTGATACATGAAAATTCATTGTATTTAAAATAAATTATTTTATGTAAATGCACTTTATGTAAATCATTTATTTCACAATAACAACTCATATTATGCATATTAAAATTAATTTAATATGCCATATGCTCATCAACATATAGATTACTAATTTTCACAAAAGCACACATTTAACCATAATAGTTTTAAATCATGAAACTTTCTAGGGTAGGTGTGGGTTGTTATAAGCAACTGGCTCTAATTCGTCCATTCTGCCCATTTTCACCCGTTCTCACTCGTTTCTCATCCGTTTTTTTTAATTCCAATTGCGTTGCACTCGTTACTAAGTCTTAGATGATTTAATGATGATTTAAGAGTCTTGATTGATTCCTTTTCTGACTGAATGGTCTGTAATTATGAGAGGTGCAGAATTAAGGGTTCAAACCTTCACTCTATATTATGTTACTAATAGATAAGGTAGCAGCCTTCACTCTATATGTTACAAGTTATATGTTTGATATCTATGAACCTTGTTAATTTGCAAGCTAAGAACCATGATCTATAAACCCTTATAAAGGGATATGTGTTATTGTTCAAGTCTTATTGTTTACTAATTGTGATAATCTATCTCACTCCTTTGTCCTAGTGTGGTTTCAGGTGAACATTATGAGGAGGCAAGGTGATCGCTCTAGCAACCTACTCCGCTTGGGAAATTTCCTTGTCAAATTTTATTACCGTGCTATAAGATGATGAGTCTCTAGATGCTTTAGGAGTCCTTATTTTGGAAGTTTATATTTGGAATATATTATTTATTTAATGTATTTGGAGTCTTAAATGTTCTTTCCATATGGATTATATTTAAATTATTTTAATATTATGCTTCCACTAGTCAAAGTTTTCCTTATTATTGGATAATTAAGTTAATGCATGAGGTTTTGGTACAATCTTAGGCAATATTTGCATATGTATGAGTGGGTTCTATAGGCGTGGGTGACCTTACATCTCCCCATATTCTAGGACTGTCATATCTCAAAAATTGGGATGTGACAGAAACTAAAATATAGCTTAGAAGATGCAAGAATGAAAGAACGAGAGCCTTGCCTTGAGGAAGGGGTGCATAGACCATGGGGCATGAAGCTTGCTGAAGCTTCATGCCCATGCGCCCCTAGTAGGCCCAACATCTTTGAGTTTTGAATTCCTTACTTGATTTCTTTCCTTTCCTGAAGCTAATATGCTTTAGGAAACCTAATCCAAGCTCATCCTCAAATCAAGAATTTTACCGAAATCAATGAGACTTTCCTAAATAGAAAAGGTTTTTACTTTCCAAATTTAACTTCCCAAACCCTACCTATACAGTCCATTCTTATACCACCCTAACCATCAATTATGACCATCTAACATTCAGAAACAACCTTCACCTTTCAAGAGCTAATCCTAGAAAACACCTATGTATACAGAAAACAAAGTAAAGAAAGAACCAAAAAGGGAGAAAAGATAAAAAGTGAGTGTGTGTGTTCTTAGTTCCTAAAGTTATTGTGAATTCAATCCTTAAATAAGAAAAAGATTTAGAGAAAAATAAAATATGGAATGCGAAGAATGTAAAGAATAGAGGAACTAAGGGCACATGGGTTGGGTGGGGTGGGAGGATATGCCTTTAGTGAGGTGCACACTAGGGGCATGCACCCCTAGTTGTCTAGAATTTTAATTTTTGCTCCTTTTTTTTTATTTTATTTCGGTTTTCTTTTGTTTTTAGGATTTTTATACCCGTGATGTAATTTTGTATGCATAAGGATACTTTCGTCTTCCCTTAATAACTTAGAATTAGGATTAAAATGAACCTAGAATGCTTGGTTAATTTAATTTTTTCTTTTAATCCATGAAAAAAGTAGGATGAATATCACTTTAGATTAAAGGTGTATAAATTATATGTATTATTGCTTATCGAAATTGAATGGTATAAATATTTGGTAATTAATTAGGTAGCTTAGGACTAATTTAGTAAATTTAATATTAGTGCATTGAAATTGAATGAAATTGGTTAGTAAATTAAGTTAATTTGATAAAGGCTTTTAATTTGATTTGAAACTTGGTAAAGTTAAGATTATGCACTTTAATTGAACTTAGTTAGTAATTAAGTTAAATTTATACACTTTCAATTGGATGCGTGTATATATATTGAACTATACAATGTGAGAAACTGTTATACAGTAATATGGCCTAAATAAAGGTCAACCCATCCTAAATTAAAGTTAACCAATTAATGGAAGCTAGCATCATAGCTAGATGGCTTTGGGAGCATAACACATTCCCAAGTCTATACCTAACTTCTTTAGTCATAATCTCTAGAATAAGGTGGATAGGTAAGAAGCATAGGGATCCTAGTTACCTCTTTTCCTAGTTTTTAAAAACTAGATGGTGACTCCATTTTCCACTTTAGGCCTTTGCTCTTTGTGTCTTTGCCTAATGTTCTATTGGAAAGTAGTGCAGAGTCCATCCATTTGGGGCTAGAAATCTAGTCGAGATAGTGATGACTTTATTAGGGATTGAGAAGTTGATTCTCACTAGTTTTCTTTAAGTATGGATATAGTTAGGTCTAATAGGCTTGCATCACAACACTCACCATATGTAACCTTATCCCTAAACCTTTGATATTATTGAGGAAAGAAAACCCTTAACTTTATTTGACCTTTGGGGGTCCTCAATCACTGTATCACTTGCAAGCATGTATCTTTGGTACAAAGACTTAGGCAAGTATATCAAAGTAACATTAGGGAGTTTGAGCCTTTTAGGTAGGTATATTATCATACCCTTTGTGATGTACAAGCTCATTTTACTTTATTCTTAGGTATAAAAAGTTTCTTGTGGCAAGTATATGAGTACAATACATGAGAGTATGAGCTTTTTTAGAAGTATATTATTTGTAACTGATGGGAAGAGTATGAGCCCTTGATATCTCACTTGAGGGAGCAAAAGCTATAAGCCAAATTTAGCTTATGTAATGACTTAGAAATTTTCTCTATGATTGTCCAAATGTGTTTATGCATTTATGACTTCAAGCCTAACATCCTTATTGGATTGGCATATGGTATACCTAATGGACTTGGATCATAGATTATTTAGACTTTGCTTGACCTATCTCAAAAGAGCCTATGTATGATGCAGGCCTTGTAGTCCCCTCATTGGACTAGCATGTCATGGCCAAAAATTTTAGGAAAGTAAAAACTCAAAAAATATATGTATAGGAGGAATAATGTTGGAAGGACTCTTCTATCAACTTGTGCTTATCTTTTATGATACCATTTGTCTATGCATCATAAACATCCTGCATCATACTAACCTATTTGTATTTGCATCCATTTAGGAAATATCTCCAACATTTTTAGCTTTGAAACTAAGCCCATAGATTCCTTGGAAAAAGTTGAGGCCTTTAAGATGATAACAAGTTTAGAGTTAAACCAAATGAGAGAACATATCCAAGCTATTAGGAGGATGGTTTGACATGATATAGACCATATGCTATATGAGATCAAGGCTGAGGTGAAGTGAACCATTTTGGATAGTTTGAATAGATTACCTAAACATATCGAAAAGCCCAAAGGCAAGAGAAATAAGGGCCATCTCAGCCTAACAAGTGTCAAAAAAGAGAGGGCTAGGCAACTAAGAGAGTTAACTAATTTGGGAAAGCCCATACCTTGTAAACCCTTAATTTTACACCTTCCGGTATGCGTTTGAACCTTAAAACCACTTAGGCTTAGTAAGCAAACCTCTAGAAGCTGAAAACTCTCAAAATGAAAAAAATCAAAATATTTCTTTTTGACATTTAAACCTTTTCAAATCATCTGGGACTAAGTAATGAATACAATGCAACTAGAATCATGGAAAACATATGAGAAACGAGCGAAAACGGGTGAAAATGGAAAAAGTCAATGAATTAGTGTCATTGCTGCATAGCTCTGTGGCATTGCCTATACAATGCTGCAGAGGCTTATGTGGCACTCTGAGCGTGTTTTTATTTCCTATATTAGAAATTAGTGTTTTCTATGCTTCAACCTTCTCTCTATATATAGATGGCCTCTCTACACTTCAAGACAACAACTTTGAGAGGTTGAAAAGCGTTAACTTCAAACAAACCACTTTGCACTTGCTCCTTGCTTCACAAAGCAAGTTAGGGGTTTTTCCTTGATTCCTACTCAATTAGTTAAAGGCTTTCCTCCCGTCCATTTGAGGCAAGTCTATTGCCTAAGGCTTGTCTTGGGAGGTTTCTTCTTGATTCCTATTCGACTAGTTAAATGCTTTTCGCCCACCTATTTGAGGCCCAAGGCTCATTTCTCCAATTTGAGGCTAGCTGCCATGCCATCTGAGGATAGTCACCGGCCACCGTCTAAGGTAAGCCACCATGCTGTCTAAGGCTATCCGCCGCTCACCATTTAAGGCTAGCCATTGCCCACCATTCGAGGCCAGTCATTGCTTGCCATTCAAGGTAAGCTTCTTTTCCTTTAATTTTCTTTTGTTTAAGTTTCTTTGCCTCTTTTAGTTAGTTAATTAAATTGATTCATCTAGGTTGCTAGCTAATCAACTCGGTAGTCAATTAAGTTAATTAATTAACTCAACCCTCATTTAATCAATCAATCAAAACATGATAAAGTGGCTAGGCTAAACTAACCCTTTCGCAAAAAGAGAGAACTACGTGGGTTCTGATTCTTATTCAAAGGGATACGTAGGCATGCTTGGTTCAAGCATCGAATCCAATTAAAACTAACCAACTTTCCCCCTCTATAACTTTCTTCACTTGCTTTTATTTTATTTTCTTTTACTTTATTATTAGGCTTAGTTTAGGGAATGTGTGACTTCCCTAGAATCCATAAGAGCTAAAGGCAGTATCCCCTAAGTTTGGGATTTTATTATAATATTAATTTTCTCTTATTTCGATCCTTTACTATGTTTTTACTTTATTATTGAAATAGATGTGTTGAATGATCTTATATATTATAAATTATTCATACATTTTAATTTGTTCATGAAATATATTTTAAGTCACTCTTATATTCATTGGCCAAACTTATTTTATTAAGATAAATTGAAAATCTAGTCTCTGAATCCTCTTTAGTTTCGAGGCTAGTGATCTATTTTCTTTGAATAATAATTCGAGTCAAATAAGTTTTTTCCTTATATTTTCCAAAATAAAAATAAATTAAGGTGGCGACTCTAAGAAATAATTTTCAAATCTATCAAAGATAAGCCCGAGGGCTTCCTTATGAGTTCTTTTCCAAATGAGCATTTTGATTCCCTTTAGCGGATCAGACAGGTGCTAGGGCGAGGCCTCACAGCTGGTGACTCCACTAGGGATTAAATTTTCTTTTAATAAAAGGAAAAAATAAGTGGACTACTAATTGGTTTAAAAAGAGTTTAGCCTTTTAATATAATTGTGACTTTGCATGCGTCACTTGTATAGGCTCTTTGCCATCTAACCTAGTTCTAGGAAAACAATGGATAATGAGTAGCATCAAGTGGATAACCCTCCTTGGGTCTATTCATCAATAATGAAATCATCCACCCCGTGATGAATCCTTTAATCCTTTCAAAGGTGTAACGAGTATGCACATATTGTTGGATCTACACAAGGCTCCTTAACTCACATATGGTTAGGTATATTGCTGCTCTAATGTGACGAGTACCCAAATTGAGCCACCCTAACCCTTTCATGTAATGAACTTAGATCCTAACCTTAGGCTGTATGTACCATAATTAAAACCTTGTATCTTTGCATTCCTATGAAATGTTTTCGTTATGCATATCATGCATCCATATTATATAACAAAACATGCATTCATCTTAAGTCTAGGTTGAACTTTGAACTGAAGAAGGGTCAAACATTCTTACCTCCATTTAAATTCCTTCCTCATAAACACTCTCATATAGACCCCATTATCTTATCCAATAACCCTTAAACCATCACCCTGAACCTTTGACCTAAACACCATTATCCGTTTACTTTAGCCCTTAACTCAAACACTTTTACCCCTAAACCTTAAACATGCTCACTTCTATCCCAAGCACCTTCGCCCCCACAAGCCTAAAACCATCACCGTAACCTTCAATCCTAAACACCTCACCCTAGCCATATACCTTAAACACCTCACCCTAGCCATATACCTTAAACACCTCACTATAGCCTTTATCTTAAACACCATCACCTTAACTACATACCTTAAATACCTCGCCTTAGCCTTAGCCTTAAACATCCAAACCTCACACATCAAATATAAACCTAAACCACCTTCCATTTATAAACCTGCAACCCTAAAACCCATATCCAACCCTAAAGAACTTTTCTATCTGACCATAAGCCTAACCTATAACCCTTATCCTTTCCCTAATAAAAAAAAAAAAAAAAGGAAGAAACTAGACACCTTAGGTTCTCTTTACCAAAACCATTATCTTAATCTTACCTTTGTTCAAAACTAAACCCACTATCCTTAAACCTAACACCCATATGCCATTACCTTCAAAACTAGCCTATTATCCTTAATCTCAACAACTTTAGCCCAACATGTTACCCTGAACTTAAAACCCTTGTCCCATCTTACCTTAAGCCCAAAAAATGGTTGGCTCGTGTCACAATGGGGAAGTCTTTTCTCTTAGGATTTGTGTGTCTATGCCTTCATCACCTTTTCTATTCCATACTTATCACTTACCTTGTTGCTTTGATTTGAAGGTACCAATAGCCAACCAACTTGACATGGCTTCCTTGATTACATTTGTGACCAGACTTCTTAAGAAGCAAAAAGAGCATTTCTAAGCTATCCTAGCTGCTCAACAAGCCCAATTCAAGGAACAAAGGCAATTCATCATTAAGGAAGTTCAAGCTATGATTAACCATGCTAACCTTAACCATCCTAACCTAAACATTATCTTGAACTAGACCAATCCTAGCCAAATTCGAGCCAAACCAACTCATATCTAAACTAAAGTGAGGAAGTTTTCTCTTATCCAAACACCAGATTACTCATGGAGAAACTTGCAGCCATGAAAAGAACCATCAAATCCTTAAAGCACCATAATGATCTAATTAATATGGATAGTTTAACCTTATTTCCTGATGCCAAGCTTCCTCTTAATTTCAAAATGCCTAAACTAGAAATATTTGATGGAACCATTTGCTCCAAGACTCATCTAAAGATATATGTGGCAACAATGAAACCAATAGGAGTTAGAGATGAGCTCCTTGCTCAATTGTTCAAACAATCACTAACTGGTGCTATTAAGAGATGGTTCTTTTCACTAGACAAGAGTCAAAAAAGGATATGGGATGATATCTGTCATGTCTTTGTCAAGCAGTATCATTATAATGGTGAAATTGATATCATTAAGCATGACTTAGAAACTATCAAAGAGCTTCCAGAGGAGTCTTTCTCCATATTCCTTACAAGATGGGGGGCTAAAGTTGCTCAAATAGTAACTAGACCAACAGAGCAAGAACAAGTGGACATCCTTGTCAAAAACCTACTTCTTACCTACCAAGTCCACTTGTTAACCTAATACCTACCCACTTTCAAAGTTTTGATTGCAACTGCATTAAAGGTTGAAGATTGCATCCAAAGTGCATCATTTCAACCTAAATTCCCCACCACCAACTTGAATAGTGATGAAGAACCTAAACCCAATTCAACGCCACCTTACCTCAGCCCCAAGTGGCATGACATGGAAGAGTTCAAGTTCAGCTAATTTGACTTATGTGAGATTGAAATCTAAGTTTGAGTTTGAGTTTGTGTCCAAATCTTAAAGTCTAAATTTGAGTCCGGGTCTGTCAACTTCCTTTTCGATATTTTTTCGCTAATCATGTTAGTCCCTTTTTTGTTATCTTGTAGTAAAATTTTCCATCATAAAAAAAAATTCACATTTATTTGTGCCATCGTCTTTCTTATTTTAAGCCTGGATGAACTTTAAAAAAAAAAGAAAAAAAAAGAAGAAAAAAGAGAAAAAGAAAGAATAAAAAAAAAAAGAGAAAGAGAAGAAGAGAAATGAACAGTTAATTATATCCACCACAACTAGCATATGTTTAGAATTGAGATGCCATCAATAATTGCTTTGCCAGATCCTAACCAAAGAAGGTTAAGAAATAGACCTCTCATCAAATAGTTAAAGCACAAAATCAAATGATACACCCCAACAAGGGGCCACAAGTCCATTAAATCCAAAATTCAAAGTTAGAGCCCCTCAAAGTGAAGAAAAACAGTAAATCATAATGGAATATTTTCTCTCAAATTTCATTAATCCAAGCTCACTAAGTTGAAAAAGGGCGGCTTAGGTAAAAGTTAAAGCTAAGAAAAAAATAGAGAGAGATAGATAGATAGATAGATAGAGAGAGAGAGAGAGAGAGAGAAAGCTCATCCCAATCATCTTCCTTTAAGTCCAAAGTTATCTTCAATCAATCTGTCTTGTCTTATGTATTCCAAAATTATCCTTTCTCATTAGCTTGCTCATTCTTTAAAGTGATATTGTGTTTTATACCCTTATCTCACAGTGGGGGCATATCCTTCTAGGTCATCATCATCTTTTATTAATTCATCTTGTCACTTAGCTCAAACAGCTTAGGCACAATCTCTCAAATTGCTAGTCTATCATGTTTTTATCTCTCATTAGGAGCATGATCCCTAAGTTGTCTCTTCTCATTAGTCCTTTAGCCGCTCCTTAGGGCACTTCCTTTCATCCAGTTTGTCATCTATGTTTAAGCCAATAAAGTGTCACTGTAAATGTCTCTTCAATCTCAAAATGACAAGGTTAGCTTGGCTTGTTCTTTTCCATGAATCATGCTACGAATAGTAAAATCATACAACCTCCCTGATCTTTTTCAAAATTTATAACCCACCTTTGAACCATTCCTCAACTTCAAAATGTACCATTAGGAAAAGTGGGTGAATTTGTGTCGTTGCCGTAAAGCTCTGTGGCACTTTGCAGTGCTGTAGAGGCTTGTGCAGCACTCCGAGCATGTTTCTATTTCCCACATTGGAAATTAGTGTTTTCTATGCTTTAACCCTCCCTCAATATATAGATGGCCTCTTTACACTTCAAGACACCAACTTTGAGAGCTTGAAAAGCATTAACTTCAAGCAAACCACTTTGCATTTGCTCCTTACTTCACTAAGCAAGTTGGGGGGTTTCTCATTTATTCCTACTCAACTAGTTAAAGGCTTTCTGCCTCCTCTTTGAATAAGCCCATTGCCCAAGGCTCATGTTGGAAGGTTTCTCCTTAATTCCTATTCGACTAGTTAAAGGCTTTCTATTTGCTTATTCAAGGCAAGCCTATTGCCCAAGGCTCATTTCTCCAGTTTAAGGCTAGCAGCCATGCCAACCAAAGCTAGCTGCTGCCCACCATCTAAATTGAGCTGCCACGCCATCCAAGGTAAGTCGCCATGCTATTCGAGGTTAGCTGTTGCCTACCATCCGAGGTTAGCCACTTCCCGCCGTCCAAGGCTATCCGCTGTTAGCCATTCGAGGTTAGCTACTACCCACCATCCTAGGCCAGTCATTGCCCATCGTTTGAGATAAGCTTATTTTCCTTTAATTTTCTTTTGTTTAAGTTTCTTTGCCTCTTTCAGTTAGTTAATTAAATTGATTCATCTAGGTTGCTAGCTAATCAACTCGGTAGTCAATTAAGTTAATTAATTAACTCAACCCTCTTTTAATCAATCAATCAAAACATGATAAAGTGGCTAGAATAAACTAACCCCTTCACAAGAAGGGAGAATTATATGGGTTCTGATTTCCATTCAAAGGGATATATAGGCATGCTTGGTTCAAGCATCAAATCCAATTAAAACTATTTAACTTTCCCCCTCTATCACTTTCTTCACTTGCTTTTATTTTGTTTTCTTTTACTTTATTATTAGGCTTAGTTTGGGGAATGTGTGACTTCCCTAGAACCCATAAAGGCTAGAGGAGATATCCTCTAAGTTTGGGATTTTATTGTAATATTAATTTTCTCTTATTTTGAACCTTAACTATGTTTTTACTTTATTGTTGAAATAAACAAGTTGAATGATCAAGCATTTTATAAATTATTCATACATTTTAATTTGTTCATGAAATATATTATAAGTCACTCTTATATTCATTAGCCAAACTTATTTTGTTAAGATAAACCGAAAACCTAGTCCTTGAATCCTCTTTGGTTTTGAGGCTAATGATCATTTTCCTTTAGGTAATAATTAGAGTCAAATGGGTTTTTTCCTTATATTTTCCAAAATAAAAATAAATTAAAGTGGCGACTCTAAAAAATAATTTTCAAATCTATCAAAGATAAGCCCCGAGAGCTTTCTCATGAGTTCTTTCCCAAATGAGCATTTTGATTCCCTTTAGCGGATCAAACTTATACTCAGGCAAGGCCTCACATGCCTATAATTTTTGAAGAACTAAATGAAGAAGGTCTCTTGCAACCTATAGGCTCATCTCTCTTGCTAAGTCCATTGCTTCTAAGGTTCAACATCAATTTGTATTGTCAATTCCACTAAGTTTTAGGACATGACATTGATAAGTGTAGTCATCAAAGACACGTGATCTAAGACCTAATTGATAATGGGATGTTCTCTATAAAGACCGATCCATGAAAGCCACTAAAGAAGATGAAGCTTAGGCCTAATTGCTAGAATAAAATAGTTTTGCATTTGTAAGGTCTTACATTGGGAAAACTTTCATGATGAAATAAAATAATACCTTTTACTATGAACACTTGAAGCAAGTTGTGAGACAAAAGATTAACCAAAAATGAACAAACAACAATAACTTTCAACAAAAGATATAAAAGATAACAACCCTGGTAAGCACCTTATAATGGCCTTAGGCAAAATTTAAGGGTAAGGAGAGAAAATAGTTAGCTCGAAAAATTTGAAACTCAAGTAAAGAAGACTTGACATCATTTGTCAAACCCAAAGATGTTGTTGTTAGACCTTGAATCTAAAATTAGAAGGCAAAAGTCATTATTGAGAAGATCCTTAAGGAAGCAAAGCAAATAATGGTCCAAGTTAAAGAGCTTTAGAGTCAATTACCCCCATCATAAGTTTGAAGCATATGTAATTGAATTAATTTTCATTAGGTTTCTCATCTCATTCTGTTTGAATGAAAAGATAGAACAAAAAAAAAAGTATCTTCTTACTAAGGATCCATCGTCTAGCTCCTTAGGCAAAAGTTAGAGGAAACAAAAAAAAAAAAAAAGTAAAAAGATGATGTTCTAGTTAAGGATTCGCAATTAAGTTCCTCAACCAAAAGTTAGAGGAAACAAAAAAGAAATGTAAATGAAGATAGTAAAAAGAGAAAGATGAATCTCAAACTCAAATAGGCAATTGGAATACCTCAATAGTAACAAAGAAGCAAAAAGAGGCTATTTCTAATGTAATGGGAAAAATCATGCATTAGATGAATATTTCATGGCATCATTAGCAAGCGTTCATCTCATGCATACATTACATGCATTCATGGGTTTAACCCTAAGATTTTTTACAGTCATATCCTCTCTAGTTAGAATTTTTAAGTTAGAGACTTTAGAGAATTAATTGAAATAGAACTTGCAAGACTAAAACTTAAATGGTCAACAACAATGACCCTAGAACTTTGATACCACTATTAGGTGGGTTTTAGAGACTAGCTTGGCACCCATGATCAGGAACCAGATCAATCAAGTTTTGAATGAGCATATTCCTTCATTAACCCTATGAATCATGTTAATAGGACTAGAATTATTGCTAATGCTATTATGGTTGATGATGGGCAACAAGCTGATGCTCAAAATCAAGAAAGTGGAATTTGAATGTTAATGATGTGGATGACTGTCTTCAAAAAAAAGTCAAATAAGGAACTAAAAAGTTAGATGAACTGCATCAAAAAGCTTCTAAAAAGGAAAAGGCTTGACAATATTAAGGCCTTAAGTGTTTTTACCATTAATGATGCTGACAAACTGCCTAATCAATTTAAAGTGCTTGGTATGACTAAGTTCAATGGGATTGGTGACCTAAAAATCCACTTGAAAATGTATGCCACACTAATGGGTACCACTAGAGCTACTGAGCAGCAGATCCTATAGCCTTTTCCAACCTCTTTGGACTATGCTACAGTGAAGTGGTACTATGATTTGGACAAAAGCAAGCAAGAGGATCAGGACTTGTTGTAAGAAAGCTTTATGGTTTAGTATGGTTAATAGAGATCACCCTTAGAGACTTGGAGACTATAAGGCAAAAGATAGATGAGTCCTTTTCTAATTATATGATGAGATTGAGGGAAAAGGCTGTGAAAATGACTAACCACCCTACTAAAAAGGAATAAGTGCACCTTATTGTGAAAGGTCATTGCTTGCCTTTTATAATAACTATCTATTGTACTTTTAAAGACCTTTAATGACCTACTTAACATGGGTCTATAATTAAAGCAATTGGACTATGAAAATAATTAGTCTAATGAAATGGGGAATAAGAATGGCTTGTTGAACTTCCTTGTTTAGACCACTAGACCTCATCCTTTCAAGGCAAGTTAAGCCATACTGTAAATGGAGTTCACTGATTTGAGTGACATAAGAGTTTTGAAGACCTAAGGGAGGATGGGCTACTTCATGCTTTGGATCCATATTCTTTCTAAATCCTTTGCCAAGAAACATCAAGACTAATTTATACTACACTTACCATCAAAAAGCTAGTCATGAAACTGACAATTGCAACACCTTGCAACATAGGGTGTAGGATTTAATTGATGTTGGGGTAGTCTATAGAGAATGATATAAGTTAAGCAAGTTGATGTTTTTCCTAGTTTTCTTTGTTCTGAACAATAACTTATTTGACTTCACTTTTTCATAATAAGATTAATTCATAAATATGTTTTCTAGATTATCCTTGCTTATGTCTCTAAGTTCAATTTGATTATAACTACAATTGGGAGCATGATATTTCATTTGATGGAGGAGAGAGAATTAAAAACAAAAGAGAAGAAAGAAAAATGTAATAAGAAAAAGAGAGATGTTGGGATACCCGGCCCTTATCTACCCTGAGTTCAATACTACTACAAATGGATCACCCTTAGAGAATCTTTAGCATTAGAAGGCCAACTACCATTAGCTGAAATATTGAGATTAATTTGATTGATTTGGTAGCATCTAAGTAAATTCAAAACCTGTGTAAAGCTAAAAACCCTAGACTTGAAGCTAGAAAATTAGATACTAGAAATGCATATTGTGAGGCCTCGCCTGAGCACCGGCTCGATCTGCTAGAGGGAACCGGGATGCTCATTCGGGTTTAGACTCACGATGGAACCCTCGAGTTCAGATTGGCTGATTTTGAAAATGATTTTTAGGAGTCTCCACCTTAATTTTATTTAGTTGGGAAAACATTAATGAAAAAACCCAAATCAACCCCAATTCATTAATTTTGCAATTAATTTACTAAAGGATAAAAATCACTAGTCTCAAACCAGGTTGAGCTCAAGGACTAGATTTTTTGTTTTAAATAATCAAAATTTGGCTCTTGAATTTAATTTGACTTTTAGAAAAATTGATTTCATGAATGACATTTATAAAATGATATTAAAGAAGATACATAAATATAGCATAACATGAATACGTGGTGTATGGGGGATTAGCCAAACAATTAAAGTAAATATTTACAAATTACATTAATTAAAAAGGGGAAAAAAGATTGATTGAAATTTGGATTTGAGATTTGGATTTAGATTCCAAACGTGCCTACGTACCCCATTGAATGGGGATCAAAACCCAAGTAGCTCATTCCATGGTTAAGTGGAGGGGTTTAAGAGTTGATCAAAATGATTTTAGTTTAGGTGTGTTGAGAGTGAGGTAAAAGGCTGATACCTTGACTTTTGGTGGGCGAAGGGTTTTACTGGACCGAAATTTCATTTTATCATAATCGGGTGATTACATGAATTGGAAGATTAATTAATTAATTAAAATGATTAATTAATTAATTAATATAATGAAAAGGATGGATGGATTAATTAATTAAAAAGATTAATTAATTAATTTAGATGAAAGGTGGATTAAGAAATGATTGACTTTGGAGGATTAATTAATTAATTAAAAGGACTAACTAACTAATTAATATGATGAAAAGGGTGGATGGATTAATTAATTAAAAAGATTAATTAATTAATTTGGATGAAGGGTGAATTAAGAAAAATGATTAATTTAAAAAAAGCATGATTTTTAAAAAAAGAGTGATTAATTAATTAATTAAAAAGATTAATTAATTAATTAATTGAGTGATTAATTAAAAAAAGAGTTTTAGTTAATTAAAAGGATTAATTAACTTGGTTAGGGTGAGGTAATTAATTAATTAAAAAAATTAATTAATTAATTAGAGAGTGATTGCAGGGAGAAGAAGAGAGAAATTTGAGGATAGCAATCTACTCAAATTCAAGAGGTGTGTTAGAATGAGAAGTGAAGTGGGGTATTTATAGGAAAAGTGGGTGAGGGTAGTTTAGGTAATGAAAATGTGAAAAGACCATGAGGGGTAGGGCTAGAAATGACTGAAAATTGTACTAAAATGGGTAAAATGGTTATTTTCTATGCAGGTGGGGCCCATAGGGATCAGAAGCTTGCAAAATCTGGTGCGATGCTGCACTAGGCCTGTGCAGCGTCACATCAGGTTCTTGCAGCATGCCGCACAAAGGGCATAAGGCCTGCCGTGTGGCATGCCACGTGGCATTGGCACATTTTTTGAGATTTTTTTTTTTTTTTTTTAGAGATTGGTTGTTGGTATGGAGTTTGGGAAATTTGGATGTCTGATGGCAATGTAAATGAAATCTGAAAATTTTTCTTTTGAGGGCGCTGCCCCTGAACCCCTGCTCGCTAACTGGTTAGTGGGACCACCGTAATAGCTCCATATAACACGTTAAATTCAGCAAGTGCTGAGAATGTAAAATTGAGAGTTCACAATTGGCCCCTCATTAGAATTGGCTTTGAACAAAAGGTGATTCTGATAATAGTGAATGTTGGGAAGAGGTGCCATGTTAGACTCTGGGCTTGTGTGTTCTTGTCATGTCCTTTGGGAGGAGGATCTCTAAGATAAATGAAACTTTATCAATGGCTATCTGTTCAGCCTTAATGTTGGTTGTGAAAATAGTCTTGGTGAATTTCAATTAAGGCTATCTGTCGGGCCTTAATGTTGGAGATAAAAAAAGGTTTGGTGAATTTTAATCAAAACTATCTGTTTGGGCCTTAATGCTAGAGATGAAGAATGTTTGAGGTGAATCTCAATTAAGGCTATCTGTCCAGCCTTAATATTGGAGATAGAGAAGGTTTAGTGAATTTCAATCAAGGCTATTTGTTCAGCCTTAATGCTAGAGATAGAGAAGGTTTGGTGAATTTCAATCAAGGCTATCTGTCCGACCTTGATGTTGGAGATAGAGAAGGTTTGGTGAATTTCAATCAAGGTTATCTGTCCAGCCTTAATGTTGGAGGACAAAGAAGATTTAGTGAATTTAAATCAAGGCTATTTGTTCGGCCTTAATGTTGGAGGACAAATAAGGTTTGGTGAATTTCAATCAAGGCTATCTGTCTAGCCTTAATGTTGGAGATAAAGAATGTCTGAAGTGAATCTCAATCAAGGACATCTGTTCGGCCTTAATGTTAGAGGTAAAGATGATTTGGGGTAAATCTCAATCAAGGCTATCTGTTTGGTCTTAATGTTAGAGGTAAAATTGATTTGAAGTAAATCTCAATCAAGGCTATCTGCTTAGCCTTAATGTTGGAGGTAAAGATGATTTGAGTAAATCTTAATCAAGGCTATTTGTTCGGCCTTAATGTAAAGTGGTAAAGATGATTTTAGACAAGAAAATTTAGTGAAAAGAGAGCCTCGACCTATGGTGAGTTAGCTCACGAGATTTTGAGGAAGAGCCTCGGCTTATGGCTAGTCGGCTCAAGATTTTAGTTGTGCCAAAGAAACTTAGGCTTCTGAATATGAAGGGTTAGACCTTTTGGAATGCTCAAAGGAACTTTGCTAGGAGTAGAGGGACTCTGGAAGTCATTCTTCATTGATTAGATTTGGAAAGGTATCATTTAGCTTCAAAGAGGCACATATCAACTTTAAGAGGTATCGGTCAACTTTGAGAAAGTATTGGTAAGCTTAAGAAGATGTTAGTGAGGCTATTGGCTCAGCTTATGAATGATGATGTATGATTGCAGATGATTACATAGGTACTGGTAAACAGATGATGCATGCATATTTTAGAATTCATGGACCTTTTGCCTAACTTCTATGTCATGCATGATTTGTGGTGTTGCCTGTAATGAATGGTTACATGGATGCATAAGGGTGGATTTGCGCAATTACTTTGTGAATGCAATTTTTTTTATGTGACCTTTTTGTACTATGGAGACATGCATTTATGGACTAACTCAACAAGATTGAGGAACTCAACTTGGGTTGGTATGAGATGATTGCCATAGTGGTATTATGAGGAGTTTGTGGGGTTGCTTCAGTTTTTACAATTTGGTGGCTCGTGGTTTCTGTTCTGGTATTGCTAAGGAGGAGTTGTGCCTATTCCAAGGAGATAGAGAATATGGCTTGGCTAAGACTCAAGGCAACTCTAGTGGTGCCAGAGTTCAAAGTTTGGCATTTTTTGAATTTTTCAGGAGTTTTTTTTTTTTTACTTGCCTCAGGATGTTGCAAGTCGGATGATGGTTAAGTGAATTTGACCATTGTGATTGAGAAGTTCCATAATTCAGATAACTAGGGGCATATGAGAGGTGCAGAGGCTCAACATGAGGGCCTTGATTTTCTGTTTGAGTGTCAGCTACGGGTTTATTAATTGGGGTGATGCCATAGTGGCAGATGGAACAGAGGCATTTTGTGGTTAGAGCTTTGCTGGCAAAGACACTGATGCACCTCAATTGCTTTGCTCAAGATTTAGAAAGATGAACTATCCTGCTAGTTATTCACCAAGTAAGAAAACTTTATTTGCTCTTACCCTTTCTGTTGGAGGTGCTTTGTGGGTGTCTGCTTTAAGTTTTGGGTTAATTTAGAAGTGTGGTTGATGGATCATTTTCAGATGGTGGCCCCTATTTTTCAGCATGCACATGCCTTATTGAGACTCAGTCAGAGGTCAGATTAGATGGTTGCTTGCAGCTTGCCCCCAGAGGACGTTTTTAGCACTGCCAATGGTAAAGGATTAGATCTCTCATGACTAGGGGCCATGGGTGTTGAGTAGTTTCCCTGTTGGGCTTAGTTTGAATGCTTTCCATTAGGGGATGAGGGTCTTGAAGCAGATGAGGCAGACTCAGGGTATGCCCCTAGTTTTTCTTTCTTGGAGTTAGGCAGATCATAGCTTCCATCACTAGAGCTATCATGTGATGATGGTTGAGGAGTTATCATACTATTTATTTTGGGGTTTCACTTATGACCATAGAGAGGTATGACATGTGATTGATAAAGGTGGTTTGGCTAATTGAGAAAGGGTACTAGGCTGCCTTATTGAGGGGAATAGAAGATGAAGCAGCTAAGGAAGGAGAGACTATATGAGGAGCCATTGGTAGCGAGAGGACTGCAGCCCAAGCAAATAGAGCGACTCATTCTTTGAAGGAGACTCGGGGATTTACTGGAAGTGTGACACCATAGGTTGTAGTAGTGGCTTAAAAAAAGGAGACTATGACAGACTTTGACTCTAATGAGGATACAAGAGATTTGCATCTCATGAGGTAGAGGAAGATTGCCTAGACCATGACTTCATACATGACCCCTTCTCTTTTTTTTTTTTTGAAATAATTGCAGGTTGACAGGACTACACAAAACAGGATAAGCTATAGATGAAATTGAAAGGGTTATCCTTCATGATGGGTTTGCATTTTGTAAGATTTGATCATCATTAAATGAGATATCTTTTATTTTTACTCTAATTTCTACCTAAGCCGCCTTTTCAGGTTTTCAGCTTAGTGAGCATTCTACTTTTTCTTCTTCTTTTTTTTTTTTTTAGGAAGTAAATGATGTACTAGACACAACGAAAATGAGAATGCAATGCAAACAAAATATTTTGTATTATGATTTAGACTGTACCTGAATCGGGCTGCTTATGTATCCCTTACATCACTTTTCTATCATTAATTTTTCTCATTTTTTAGGGAGAATCAGGTCCACATAGTTCTGATTACATATGCATGAGAAATAGAAAGGAAATGTAGATGTCATCTTCGGATGGTATCTTTTCAGCTGATCCAGGTTGCTAAGATGGGAGAATTCACTTCCATCCATATCTGTGAAGATAGTGCTTCTGTCGGATAGGATCTTCCTATTTTGTCTTATTCTCTATAGCTTTTTCTCGATAGGCTTCTTGTAGGTCAGGATCTTATAAACTATGATGCTTAGAGTATCCTTATCATATCCTTGTCTTTGTGCATAATAGCTCATGATCTTTTTCACTATTGTCATGCAGATGCAATGTATGAGATTTTTTTTTTATTTTTTCCTCTATGCAATAATTAGTTGATCCCTTTGTCTTTTTTTTTTTTTTTTTTTTAAGATTTCCTTTTTAAAGATAAATCAGAAAAAATTAAAGCAAATCAGAAAGTTCAAATTTTTTATTACTGATAAAGTCCCATCATGAGTTCATTAAAGGATAAGCCTAGAAGGTGAAATACAAACTCAAAAGGACAAGACCTGATAGACTCAAAAAGAAAATTTTAATAGAAAACAAACTCAAAAGACTCTGACATAGACTCTGACTTAATGAAGTCAAATGACTGAAACATAGACTTGGAGGACTTGGACATGGACTCAGAAGACTTGGATAAGGGCACAACAGTGTTGGCACTCTTCTCAAAACACCAGTTATTGGGTGAGGCTCAGCGATGCTAGACTTTGGGTTTGGAAGCAATGATGTCTCCACTGTCAATGAGGTCTTGAATTTTGCACTTCAGAGGCTTGCAAGCATCAGTTTTATGCCCTGGCCATTGATGATAGTTGTAGTGCTCATTAGCATTATAACCCTTGGGTAAGGAGTTTGAAGGAGGTCGTGATTCTAAGGGTTTAACCAGATTAACCTCTAAGGCTTTCTTATAAATGACGTTAAGGGGCATGCCCAGCTTAAAGAAAGTCCTCTTTGCTACTAACTTAATTGGCTGGTAATAGGACACAACATTTATCTCCCCCTCTCTTTAGGTGGTATTGGTGGTGTAGTTAGTGTTCTTGTGATACCTAAAGGATTCATCCTAATTGAATCAAATCCTCAATCTTGGTGGCAGTGGCAATGAGAGCTTTGAAACTGCTGAGGTATTGAGTTTGCATATGAGCTTGATACTAGGGGAAGAGGTTTTTGATGATAATGTCAATTTGCTCTACTTCAGATGGACGGTTCACCATTTGAGCTGCTTTTGTCCTCCACCTTGTAAGGAACGCAGTGAAGGATTCTCTTGACCCTTGTTTGGTGGTTTCTAAATCTCAACGGGTGACATCCACCTCAATGTTATAGTGTTATTGCTTGACAAATGCATTACATATGTCATCCCAAGTCTTCTTGTGATTTTTATCGAGATCTAGTAACCACTTAATAATAGCTCTAGTCAAGGTTTGTTGGAATAACTGAGCAAGGAGCTTGTCATCTATACTGAAAGGTTTCATGGCACCCATATACATCTTGAGATGAGTTTTAGGACATGTTGTGCCATTAAACTTATCTATCACTAGCATTTTAAATTTTAGTGGAGCTCATACATTTGGGAAGAGAGATAAAGAGTCGGCATCTATCATGTCCTCATGCTTTTTGACATTCTTGAGCATTTTTTTCATGACCTCAACTTTCTCCATCAATTTCTTAGCTTTGAGAAAGCTAAAGAAATCTCCACTTTGAAAATGATTCGTAATGGGAGAGGGAGTGGTTGTGTTTAAGTCCATGGTAAGAGAGGTTAGAGTCTCAGGTGCTTTCCCTTTATCAATGAGATTAATAATGGGAGGAGTAAAAGTAGGGGCATGGCTAGTCCCGGCTTAGGCAGATGCAGGCTCAACACGAGCATGAGGGGGAGTGACAGTGGCATTGGTCATTTACTTGACCTCGTTGATGATGGACTAGCGTTGGGAGTTGAGGGTATCAGTAAAGGTGGCAGACTGGGCATTGAAAGCATTGGTGAAAGTTTCAGCTTGGGTCTAAAGAGCAATGGTGAGTACAACTTGAAAAGTTTCCTCTTATTTCTTAAGGAGGCTGGCGAAGAAAGCACTAATGGCATCTTGATTGAAGTTGAAGGTGTTGGCCATTGGTACATTGAAATAAAAAAATAGACAGAAAAAATGGGTAAGAAAATATAATTGTAAAGGAAAAAAGGCATGAAAGTGAAGGTGTGCTGGGAAAAGGATTCCTTCCACATGGTTGGTCACCGGGTTTATATGTTGACAGGGTGAGTGTGTGAGGTGTTTTTGGGGTAACGGACCACCGGTTTGGGTCTTTGAGGTGTTTGATGGTTTACCTTGTCGAGTTTCTCATGTTATATATGCATGATCATGGCGTAATGCATGCTGAAAAAGGTTTCATGAACATGCAAGAGTATCGATTATTACAGTACATGGAACCTAAGGTCAAAGGCTAGGGCGACTATATGCACACCTAAGGTTAAAGGCTAGGGCGATTATATGCACAAAGGTGAAGGGTGGTTTAATTTAAGGGTCTTCATCCTACTAGAGCATTGATATATTTAACCACATGTGAGGCAAGGAGCCTCGCATGGGTCCAATAGTACTAATTACTCGTTACACCACTGAAATGATCAGGGATTCATCGCGGGATGGAATGCTTTCGCTATCTCCTAACATACTTAAAGAGATTTATCAAGCCAATGCTACTCACCATCCAAAAGTTTTCCTAAAACTAAGGTTTAGGCAAGGAGCCTTTATTATGCAAAGTGATGTATGAAAGTTAAATTATACTTAATGAGCCAAATAGAGATTATTTTGGAAAAAATTTTCCTTAACCAAATAGTAATCCTCTTATGTTCCTTTTTTTTTTAAAAAAAAAAAAGGTGGCAACTAGTCCCTAGTGGAGTCACTAGCTGTGAGACCTCACCCGAGCACCGGCCTAGTCCGCTAGAGGGAACCGAGATGCTTATTCAGGTTTAGACTCACAATGGAACCCTCGGGTTTAGATTGGTTGATTTTGAAAATGATTTTTAGGAGTTGCCACCTTAATTTTATTTAGTTGGGAAAAATTAAGGAAAAAACCCAAATCGACCCCAATTTATTAATTTTGTAATTAATTTACCTAATGATAAAAATCACTAGTCTCGAACAAGGTTGAGCTCGGGACTAGGTTTTTTGTTTTAAATAATCAAAATTTGGCTCTTGAATTTAATTTGACTTTTAGAAAAATTGATTTCATGAATGACATTTCTAAAATGATATTAAAGAAGATACATGAATATGGCATAACATGAATGCATGGTGCATGGGGGATTAGCAAAAAAATTAAAGTAAATATTTATAAATTACATTAATTAAAAAAGGGAAAAAAGATTGATTGGAATTTAGATTTGAGGTTTGGATTTAGATTCCAAACATTCCTATGTACCCCATTGAATAGAGATCAAAACCCACGTAGTTCATTCCATAGTTAAGTGGAGGGGTTTAAGAGTTGATTAAAATGATTTTGGTTTAGATGTGTTAAGAGTGAGGTAAAAGGCTAATACCTTGACTTTTTGTGGACGAAGGGTTTTACCGGACCAAAGTTCCATTTTATCGGAACTGGGTAATTACATGGATTGAAAGATTAATTAATTAATTAAAATGATTAATTAACTAATTAATATGATGAAAAGAATGAATGGATTAATTAATTAAAAAGATTAATTAATTAATTTAGATGAAAGGTGGATTAAGAAAATGATTGATTTTGGAGGATTAATTAATTAATTAAAAGGATTAACTAACTAATTAAAAGGATTAACTAACTAATTAATATCATGAAAAGGGTGGATGGATTAATTAATTAAAAAGATTAATTAATTAATTTGGATGAAGGGTGAATTAAGAAAAGGCATTAATTTAAAAAAAGAATGATTTTTGAAAAAAAGAGTGATTAATTAATTAATTAAAAATATTAATTAATTGATTAATTGAGTGATTAATTAAAAAAGAGTTTTAGTTAATTAAAAGGATTAATTAACTTGGTTAGGGTGAGGTAATTAATTAATTAAAAAGATTAATTAATTAATTAGAGAGTGATTGGAGGGAGAAGAAGAGAGGAATTTGAAGACAGCAATCTACTCAAATTCAAGAGGTGTGTGTTAGAATGAGAAGTGAAGGGGGGTATTTATAGGAAAAGTCGGTGAGGGTAGTTTAGTTAATGAAAATGTGAAAAGACCATGAGGGATACGGCTAAAAATGGCTGAAAATTGTACTGAAAGGGGTAAAATGATCATTTTCTATGCAGGTGGAGCCCACAGGGATCAGAAGCTCGCAGAACCTGGTGTGGGGCCGCACCAGGCTTGTGTAGCATCTCATCAGGTTCTTATGGCATACCACACAAGGGGCATGCGACGCCGCACAGCTTGACACATATACCTTTTCATTTCTTGGAAACCTAAAAACTAAGACAAAGCCTTATTCTTTAAAAACATAGCTGCTAAGAAATAAAAAAAAAAACTAATCAACTTGAAAGTCTGCCAAACACCTTCTTTTCTTAGGAAAGAACTGAAAGAAACCAAAAGTCCATCACCCAAAGTTGAACTCCCTAAGGCACAGCATTTGCCAAAAAAATCTCTTTGAAAAAAAAAAAAAGAAGAAAGAATGAGAAGAATAGTCTTGCTATGTTTCCCCCAGTGGTTAACTAGGTATAAGTTAGGGATGTGAGTGAAAATATCTCGTTAGAAAACCTAAAAGGGCTGATCAATAAAGATATAATATTGGACCTTGTCGCAGATGTTTTCATATTAAATGAAGAGATGCATGTCAAAGGTAGGAAAGAAACATGTTTATGAATAGACATTGTCTATGAAAAGCATTGTCAAATAGTTTAAACTGTGAAATTTTGGCTTATGGACTTTAATTTAGTCAACTTTCCCTTTGAATGGTAGTGGGAAAGCTTCAATAAGTTTAGTTAAGCATGAGGTAGATGAAGAGTAAATGAACAATTAATCTTAGAGATTGTGGGTTAGGCAGTCATTTCTAGGGGAATGCAATTAAGCATTGTGACTTCATCAAGATCAAAAAATGACTAGCAAGTTCTTTAAGGAATGTGATTATTCAGTAACTCTTCTAGTCTAGGGGCAATGTTTAGATTTGCAATCAAATTGAGAAAAAGAAAAAGAAAAAGAAAAAGAATAGGGGAAACATAAGTAAAATAAAAAGAAAAAGGAGAATAATAGCTCACTAAGTCAAAAACCTAAAAAGTGCGACTTAGTCAAAAGTTAGGTAGGCTTATTGAGTTAAAAATTTGAAAAGGCAACTCGGTTAAAAGTTAGAGTCAAAACAGAAAGGAAAAAGTTAGAACAAAAAGGAGAAAGAAAATAAAAATGGATAAGAAAAGAAAAAGAAACTATTTGATTGTAAACTTTCAACCATAAGGTTAATGTCATGTAGGGTCCACTTGATGATGCTACTTCAACAGCATAGATGAAAGATTCCTAGAATGATATGAAAGAGAGCTCGAGACTTGCGTGAGTTTAGAGTAATACATACTCACAAATATAACCATGAATACATGCAATCATATAAGGTGTAGAAATCATATGCCACGCGATCATAATGAGTATTAGCATCACAAAAGCATGTTTTATTTTACAGATAGTACCAAAAAAAAGGAAGAAAAATGTCAAAAAGAAGAAAAAACTATATGATAAAAAGGAAGCTGATGAGACAGGTAACCATAATGGTAAGGTCTCAATGGCTAGATAACCAAAAATGACGAGCAAAAAAAAGAAGGAAATGAAGAAAAGGCCTTAAGGGCACTGCTCTAATAACTGATGATGATGAAAACTGATTAGGCAAAGAGAATGAAGATATCCCTTATGGGTAAGGTCTTAATGACTAATGGGTAAGGTCTTAATGACTATGAAGAGAGCCTTACTAGCAAAGTCTTAATGACTATGTGAAAAATGCCCTAATGGTGAGATCTTAATGATCATGGAAAAAGCCCTAATAGGCATTAATGGCGAAGGAAAACCCATTACACCTATTAGGCTAGCAAAACATAATAAGAGCCTTAATTGCAAAGCCATAATGAAGAGATCTTAAGGGAAAAGTCTCAGTGACTACAAAGAAAGTCTTAATATGCAAGATCTTAATGTCCTTGAAAGAAACCTAATAGGTCTGGTCTTAATGGCTAAATGATGAAGATAATAAAAAAGCCTTAGTTGCACTATCTCAAAAACTGAATGGCGAAATAGTCATAAGAACTATCTCAATAATATGGTGAAAAGGAAAAGAAGCCCTACCAGATAGGCAAAGATAAAGAAGTCAGCCTAACATGTAAAACATCTCAGCAGTAGTTCCATTAAAAGACAGTGATGAAAAATGCAACACCAACTAAATCAACAGTAAGATCAAAGCTCATTATGCTATAATGGTGATGAAAATCTCAAGTATGTTTATATGTGTGAGTAAGGTTGAAAATTAGGCTAGAGTAAGTTCATACTTTGCTTTACCATATGCAACAAAGTAAGCCAAAGTTGATGGTAAACTTTGAATGCCTAATTTTTGACCTGAAAGCCCAATGAGGATTGTAGCATCCTTTTCTATCAAGAAATAAGTTCACAAAGTAAAGGACATTAAGAAATCTTAGGTCAGGAACCAAACTAGAACTCAAAAGATGGAAGAATGATAAAATAGGAGCCTTACCTAAGGAAAAGGCACATGAACCATAAGGCATGCACCTATAGTGTGCACCTTTAGGATAAATCTTATTAAAGCTTCATGCTAAAGGTGTATGGCACCCCCATAGCCCCTAACTTGCAGCACATGGGAATCTAGCAAGATAGTAGCATATATTCATTGCATTTTGACTTTCTGAATTGATTTCTTTCCTTTTCTAAAGCTCACCTACTTTAGGAACCCTAATTCACATTCCAATCATTCCTATCAATCCTTAAATCAAGAATTTTACCAAAATAAATGAGACTTTCCTAAATAGAAAATGTTCCTACTTTCCAAATTTAACTCCCTAAACCTTACCTATATAATCCATCGTTATACCACCCTAACCACCAATTATAACCATATAACATTTAGAAACAACCTGCATCTATCAAGAGTTAATCATTACAAACATCTAAGTATATACAAAACAAAGCAAGAAAATAATCAAAAGGGGAGAAAAGATAAAAAAAAAAAAATTCAAGTGTGTGTGTTCTTAGTTCCTAAAGCTATTGTGAATTCAATCCTTAAATAAGAAAAAGAATCAAAGCAAAATCATACTTGGAACACAAAGAACATAAAGAGCTGAGGAGCTAAAGGCGCATGAGGGGCCATGAGCCCGTAGCTTGAGGCGCATAGTAGAGACATGCACCCCTAGTTGTCTGGAATTTTAATTTTTGTTCCTTTTTTATTTTATTTTGGTTTTCTTTAGTTTTTAGGGCTTCTGTATCCTTGATGTAATTTTGCATCCATAAGGATACTTCTCCCTTCCTTTAATAACTTACAATTAGGATTAAAATGAAATTAGAATGGCTTAGTAAATTTAATTTCTTAAATTTAATCCATGAAGCAATATGTTGAATATCACTTTAGATTAAGGGTGTAAGAATTATATATTTCATTGTTTATTGAAATTGAATGGCATGAACACTTGGTAATTAATTAGGTAGGTTAGGACTAATTTGGCAAATTTAATATTAATGCTTTGAAATTGCATGAAATTTGTTAGTAAATTAGGTCTGTTTGCTAAGGCTTTTAATTTGATTCAAAATTTGGTAAATTTAAGATTTTGCACTTTAATTGAACTTGGTTAGTAATTAAGTTAAATTTATGGACTTTCATTTGGGTGTGTGCATATGTGTTGAGTTGTACATCGTGAGAAACTATTACATTGTAATAAGGCCTAAATAAAGTTCAACCCATTCTAAATTATAGTTAATTAGTTAGTGGAAGCTAGCCTTATAGTTGAGTAGGTTTGGGTACCTAACACATTCTCAAGTTCACACCCAACTTTCTTAATCATAATCTCTGAACTAAGGTGGTTTTGTAAGAAGTATAGGAATTCTAGTCACCTATTTGCCTAGTTTTCAATAACTAGGTGGCTACTCCATTCTCCGCTTTGGATTTTAACCTTTTTCGTAGAGTCCATTAATCCAGGGTTAGAAATCTAATTGTAATAGGTAGAAACTTTTTTTTTCTTTTTAATATGGAGCTGGAGAATGATAATTATATTCTTTTGTGATATGGTTAATAAGAGCAAAGGATAATCTGTAAGGGTAGTTTATCTCTTATTATTATGCAAGTTGTAGCTTACACTTGTTGGTCAAGTTAATCTAAGGCAAAAACATTTTATCACAAACACAAGGCATTTTTGTAGCCAACAAAATTGAAACTAATGTAAAACCTAGCAAAATGAAGCTAACATGGTTAACCTAGGGCTCCCAAAATTAATTTTAACATCTAAAAGTAATTCCTATCCTTATTTGGTTAAAAAGGTAGATCTTGACAACTCAAGTCATTTACTAAACCAAAAATCATGAAATTATAACCTAAACTCAGTGCCTAATATGTCATAAAATTTGCAAACTAATTTGAACACTACGAAATATGTTTCCTTTTCAAGATCATTTTTATTTTGGCTTTGTTTTTAAAGGGGGATTTACTAATTTACCCTTCAAAAAATTGATAAACAAAGCATATTGTGTCACCAATGAATATGAATAAAGCATTGAAAATTAAAAAAAAAAAAAAGTGCAAGTTTTAATTAAAAAAGTGAGAAATACTAAACATGAAAGGGTATGTGAGAATGATCCAAATGCTATGAGAAGGCATTTTTAATCATCTTTAGTATATACTATCAAATTGTAGAAAAATTTGGCATGAAATAGATTGAATAATCTCATAAAAAAATCACTACCAACATAATTATGAAGAGAATCCTAGAATTTCTCTAATAAATATAAACTCATATTTAACAAAAATAATTGAAAGATAAAAAAAAAAACCCATTAAACTAAAATCCCTAATTTTTTAAACAAAAACTCAATGAAAATCATACCAACCTAATTATCATACACGACTTTCAATGTTTTAGTGTAAGTCAAAGTCAGATGAATACATTCTGAGAGAAATGACTAACTTTCCCTCAGTATACTGTTGGTTGCTTAATATTGTCACCAAACCTAAGGCTCGATACTAATTTGCCTCGTTAAATTGAAGCATTGCAACTTAAATTTTGTTACCTCATATAGAAGCATCTTTAGCAAGTAATTAGCTTACACAAAAGAAAACAATTTCAACTTTTAGACTGCTGCTAGTTGAAATATAATAACCACACATACAAACAGAAGTACCAACAAAATCTATACCAATATTTTTAACCTTTCTATCAACAATTGATCATCACTTGAAGGATCAACCAAAAAATGCTACTTTTCTTGAATTTCTACAATTTATTGAACCAGGGAGACAACTTCTTCATACTTCTTCCATTTAACCAAACTACAAAACTTATTGTAGATACTGCTAGTTTTATAGGTGAAAATCAATGAGAAAACTAAAGAAACATAAAAATTAATTGCTAGAAATTCTTGTATTCTTACTAATTTTTCACCCACAAAAATAAAGCATCATTGGCTTTTATATAAGGCTCACACATCTTTTCGTTAGCGTTTGAAATTTGAAACTATTGGAGAATGAAGAATGGGAAACAAATCCTGTATTGGGCAAATAATGGAATGGAAAGCAAAATATAAATGATTGGCTCATCAAACTAAAATGGCTTAAGGCCATTTTAGTGGAGGTGAATCTAAAAACAAATTGGAAAAGAATTAAGCAAGGTCAAGGTCCAAATATGAGAATATCAACATAAACTAATATTTTTGTTAAAGATTAACATAATACTTAACTTATAAAAAAAACACAAGAAAAAAAATACAATAATGTAAATTAATTAAGGATAAGGTTCAATTATTTTCTCTTTAGAAATTCTTGAAGTAAGCTCATAACTTTGAAAGAGATGAGGAATGCAGTGTCACAGTCTTTGGCTATTGTTTCTTTATTAAATAACACATAAGTTAATTTTTGGTATCAAGAGTTATAACTAGTGTTATTAGAATCGAACCGAGTGTTGAAATATAAAGATTAAAAATGAAGATTTAACCATTCAACCATTGGTCGAATGACTCAATCACGAGTTTTTAATAATAAAATTATATATTTTTAATTATTAGATATATGTATAAAAATTAAATTAACTAGATATATCCATACAAATATTTATATTTAAACATATATATAATGATTTAAAAATATAAAAATACTCAATAAATGTAATATTTGTGAAAATATAAAAATTAAATTAAATTTTATAATATTGCAGTTGAACTACGCAATTTGATTAAAAATCATGCAGTTTAATTTGGGTCTCACAATTCACTTGTCCAATATTTTAGTTGAATCAATCCGTTATTCCTTATAGATCACGGTTAAATAGATTTGATTGACAAGTCGATTTAATCCTAATATCTATGGTGATAACAACTCCTGAAAATTTTCGTAGTAATTTTTCAATAAATATTAGATGTGTTGATGTTGTCAGAATTTTCTTAGACTTTAAGTCAAAGATTATAATGTCTTTAGTTGGTACATATTAGGTGTAAGGGAATGTCTTTTCATGATTTAAGATTTATTGCCTTTGAAGGTGTTATATGAGGCCATGGAATAGTGTTGTACCTTAAAACCTATAGTGTGATGGTTTTAGGGCATGAGTAGGTGTAAGAACACCAAACACTTATAGAACTCAATACCAATTATTAGATAAAAAATCCATAATAATCATCCATCTTGATAATTACATATGGGAAAGAAAATAACAAAATTTTCCATTTCATACATTTAAAATGCTCATAATAACCCAACATACTATGGAGCAACTAGTATTGAAATTTAAAACTATTTTATTTACATATTTGTGGCTTCAAGGTAGAAAAATTACAAAATTTAGATCTCTTGGATCCTATCCCCTTCAACTCACCCACTTGAAACAACAGACGAGTAAAGATGAGTCATTAATTTAGTAAATTATGAAAATATATAGTTACAAAGGTTTTTGAGTAAGTAGTTGTTTTAATGTAAGGATATAATATATCAAAATTATAAGTACATGACAGATCATTGTGAATTGAGAACGAACAGGTACTAAAGATACATCTATCATAACAAAATAGCACATATTACCATTAGAAGAAATGAGTGAAACTCCACCACTATCCCCATAAACCTTTGTAACCATTAGAACACAAAAATGTAAAAATCAGTAGCCCCTCTTGAGTTTATGCATGAAAATTTCAATTTTGAGTTATAGGATTCACCTTTGTAGAAATCACGTAGAGAGGTTGGTGTTTTCGGTAGAAAAATCATTTTCTCTTCCAAAAACTCACCTAGGCCAAATTTAATCAATAAAAATCAGTAAATATTCAGTTTAAAATAATTTTCTCATGGTTAGTTCCATAAGAATCAAATAATAAATTGAAAGGAGAGAAAAACTTACGAAAACAGTCAAGAAATCTCAAAGTTTGAAGGTGTTTTGTGAATTTCGGTAAAGAGAATAATTTTGAGAGAATTTTTCTACCAAAATAATGAAATAACATAATGGTGGTTGCTGGAAGCTAGGGCTGGCTGAATTTTCTTGTTAAATATGTAGGGTTTTGGGCAATTTCCAAGATTACCCTTAATGAGCTAGGTTATGAGTGTTTTGGTATAGTGGGCTTTTGGGTATTTAGGCTTTTTAATTAATTTTGGGGATGATTATAGGTAATTAAAAATAAAATATTTTTCTTATTATTTTCTTTAAAATTTCCCCATAAAACATTTATTTTAAAATTATTTTAAAATACTCATAAAATTATTTTATGCTTAAAAATCACCCTTTTGCATGAAAATTCATTTTATGTAAAATAAATTATTTTTATGCTAATGCACTTCATATAAATTATTTATTTCACAATAATAACCTATATTATACATATTAAAATTAATTTAACATGCCACATACTCATCAATCACATAGCACATAAATTTCCATAAAAGCACATACTTAGTCTTAATAGTTCTATGTCAAGCAAATTATTACGAAAATTCTTAGGGTGGTTGTGGGTTATTATAGCCCTTAATCCTAGCTTTGTTCTTGACATTAGTTTCAAATTTCCATTAAATCTACAAAATAATATTAATATAGATAATGAATATGACTTTGCATGATCTTTTTGAAGTGATTGTAAATAAGAAAGGACACAAAGAAGTTAACGCTCAAATGGATACATCCACCAGTACTGAACCAGGCCTATTATCTAAACCCCATATGTGAAATATACTGGTAGATGCTCTATGGATTCGAAGAAACTTGGGAGAAAAATGCATTCTAATTTACACAATATCAATAGAATGTCAATTTCAAGCCTTGCCATATCTTCCTCCCTGAGAATTATTGAAGTGAGTTCTTTGAAAAATAAACTCAACTCCATCAATGGTTTCTAAACATCCCTTGGCAAAAGTTTATAGAAAGCAATAGGAAGTAAGTGTTGTATAAAAACATGACAATCATAGCTCTTTCCAAATAACCTTAACATCCGCATATCAACACATTGCCCCATGTTAGTTACATACCCATTTGAGAATTTCAGATCTTTTAGTCATTCACATAGGACTTATATATCCCACTTATCTAGCACATATCTTGTCTTCAGATATTTTCTAGATCTTTCATCCATCTTTAACTCTGGACGGCTGCAGAATTAGTTTAAGTCCTGCTAACTTGGCATTATCTTTGGTTTTTCCTTGGATGTTCATTATCAGGTTGAAAATATTTTCAAATACATTCTTTTCAATGTGCCTTACATATAAATTGTGTCTGATTAAATTAGTGCTTCAATCGAGCAAGTCCTAAAATATACTGCATTTCTTCCACCCACATCCACTTCCCTATGCAATTTGAGCATTCACATCATTTGCCCCTACCTCTGTGACTTTCATCAATTTCAAACTAATTATTTCCTATAAGAGTTTTATATCTAACCATATAAGCAAAGTTGATTCATGAACTACTCAATTCTTAATGAAATTAGTTTTGTTCCATCTAAAAGGATGATCAGGGGGTAAGAACTTATGATGACAGTTAAACTATGATTGCTTACCCCTTTCAAGAAAAGTGAATGCATCTATTTCTTCCTTGCAATATGGACATATAACTCTACCCTAAGTACACTATCTAGACAACATACTTAATGCAAGAAAATTGCTTATAGTCTATATCAGAGTAACTGACATTTGAGAATTTTGCTTCGTCCACACATCATATATCTTTGCCCCTATATCCCACAACCGTAGTAATTTAGCAATCAAAGGCTGCAAAAATACATCTAACTTCTTGTTTGAACTATTTGGTTTGGGATTATTACAGAAAGAAACATATATTTCTTTTTCATACACATCCCTGGAGGTAGATTATATGGCATAAGGATTATTGGCCAAAATGAGTATTGCTATCTAAATTAACCAAAAGGTTGAAAGCCATCTCTATATAACTCTAAATGGACATTGTGGATTTTAGAAGCAAAATATGGATTAACCCTATTGAAATGCTTCTATGATTCAGAATCTGAATAGTATCGCATCACACCTTCTTTGTCACGACTCATTTCTAAGTTGTGATGGTCCTAGGGTATAAGGAGACATAAAGTCACCTATACCCATAGAATTCTTATTGCCAACTACTATTTTGTCTTTTTACATATTACCAAATGCTCATACCATTTTCATATTCATCATTTTTAATCTCTCATTTTATATTTCATATTATCATCCATATGTTCATTACTTAATACATTAACATAATAACAATTACAATACATATAAATCCCATAACACATTAGTACTAAACCTTTGGTAATCATGGAGCTCTAGATTAATAGTCTTCAGAGTCACATAACCAAAATTCATGACACTCAAAATTAGCAGAACAATTTCTAAGCAAAAGATCTAGGCCTAGAATTTACCTTGCTTACTTATCAATATGACCTAAAAAATTTAAACAACTAAAGAATGAGACAAAGCTCAACAAAGCTTAATGAGTATATAATGATATAATATAAGATAGGCTCATTGTAACGATGGAGCTATGTTAATCAAAATTGTCATTATGAATCAATTTCTTATTTAAGATAAAAACAATATATTTAGTAGAAATAATAAATTCTTGGAAGCGGTGTGCTTCCCGCATATAAATCAGTAAATCAGGCGAGTAGCGGCTAGTACCTTACTCACTTAAATATATCACATTATGCAAAATTGATAAGGTTTAACGGTTAGGGATTCCCTCTAATAGAGGTTGGATACTCTCATCCTACCGTAAGCTTATACCAAGTGCATAAGGTCTGATTTATTACCTTAATCAGGAGGGTATTTCTACTTATCAATAGGCATCAATAGAAAGGTTCGTATGAAATTCACAATAGGGAATTCAATGGAAAATTTGCCAATATAAGAATAATTCTCATTAATGGTTACTTTGTGAAATCAATGTGAAAGGACTCGCAATGGCCAAATTCCATAAAGAAATATCATATCCAATGGCTCAACATTCAATAGGCAATCCATGCTGAATATAGAATTGGAATATTTCAATAAAAATGGTTTGAACAATAATAGTTCAAAGAATAAGGCACATGTCATATTATATTATTAGGAACTCACCTTAGACTCCTTTGCTCTTATTTATGTTTAACCTTGATGCTTATAGTGCTCCTCATACTCTTAGACAATATCCTTGCCCTTGTCTTTATATTCTATACATTTTGCATTTCAATTACGCATTAATCATTACTTTGTTATCTCATTAGTTTAAATTTAGCTCAACTTTGTTAACACTTTTTATCTTGTCTATTATAGTACTAACTTATTAATTTAAGGTCAGACACACTATACTTATAGATATTACTAATTTTAACATTTCCCTTAGTTGTTATCTGAATAGTTAATATATCCACTTGTGGAAAAATAATTCTTTTCCTCCCAATTTCACATTTCAACTTCATATTACTCAATTAGAACTAATTTAAACAATTTCCAATATTCAATAGAATTAATTCCACTTTCACTTTCCAATCCCATAAATGAACTTAATTCATTAAATTTAGGGAAAATTATTTCAATCAATTAAATTTTTAAATTAACACCATACAAATCATGTTACACCATTCTTAAGCTTAATTGCCCATTCAAATTAAATTCTCAAAATCCCTAATTTGTCCTCTAAACCCTAGAATTTGGCAAACCATTAATTCCTTACCCAATCTTCAAATTGATCATAAATTCATCAAATTAACACTTAGGGAGTTAATTCTCATTAAACAATTGCAATTAAATTATTTTAGTTTATGAAACCCTAATTTTCCAACTTAGGGAAAATTTTGGGAAAACCTATAATTTCTTATCTAATTCTCAAATTGGCCTTTAAATTATGAAATTAGTATAATAAAAAACTTATGTGATCAATCAAACTAAAAAAAATAAGCATTAGAATATAAAGTCCCCTTTTAGCTAGGTTTATGTCTTCAAAATTTTTAAATCTTGAACTAAACTTTCATAATTCATTTTGATACTTTCAAATTATTTTTTTCCACTCAAAATAACCTTAGATACCTTCCAATAAAATTTAGAATACTTCCCTTAATTACTCAACAAAGTGGCCAAACCCCCCTATTGTGAGGCTTAGGTGACTTTCATATTTCCTTGTTTATTTTCACATATTAAACCTTAAATTCTCAAGTTCAAATTTCCATATTTCATTAGTTAACATATAAAACAAACATCTGTCTATTTCTCTTCCTTTGGCTAGACCATATATATGGAAGGAAAGGAAGGTTTTGGCAACTTTAACACCAAAGTCATACATAGAATAAAGAAAGAAAAATGTGAGCATAACTTCTTACCTTGTGAAGCTTTGATTTTTAAGTTGCTGTGTGATGACAATATAGAGAGGTTTTTCTTTAGTTTGTGTGGTTTTTTGGTGTAGAGTTAGTAAAATGATATAAATGAACATAATTGTTTACTTATATATGGAATGTTGAATGGTGATGATTTAATCATGCTTAATCTAATGGCTAAGATTTAATCAAAATAGATGCTATGATTTAATCAAGTTGGATGGATAGGATCTTCTCTAAGTAAATGATGATCATCATATGGTGTGAAAAGAGCAAAAATGAATGTAGATTTTAGTGTAAGAAAAGTGAAAATTCAAGTTGGAAAAGAATTTAACTTAGTAAAAAATGGTGGCTTCCAGGTCAAATTTGATGACTAGCCTTTCCTACATCAATTTTGTCTTGGCTAACCATAAATTTTATGTTCACTCATCCATGGGCCTTGTGGGCTAGCCATTTAATGAGCTTAGGCCTTGGAGTCCAAAAGTCTATTAACAAATCCATATATGCACATTTCATACTTAGTAACTTAATAAAATTTTCATTTCTTGACTTTCACTTTGGTATACATATTTTTACTTTTTAATTTCACTACACATTCTAAACATTGCTAGATAAATTTCATTAGGGAAAGTATGAGAAAATACCCTGTGGTTTCACTCTTATTTTAAATGAGAGCTGAGGTTTTTTCTCTAACACTTTAGTCCATGTGGTTTACACCATTTGACACTTAGATGACATTTCACATATTGGTGTTAAAAGTGATGACATGGCCCTAGAAAAATGCTAACATGTAAAAGTGATGACATGCCAAACTTTAGTTTTAACCTAGCTTAGTTTTTCTTAGCCCTAACTTTAGGAAATCATAAAATTCCTAACTTTATCCTTTCTCATCAGATTGTGAAATTCCTAACATTTGAATCCCAAAATCGACCTTCATAATGCAATCATCTTCACAAACCTCAAACTCATCACACTCACAAACTTCAAATGAGTCTCAAGTGAACGATGATGGATCAATTAGTCTTCCCAAGTGCGAATGTGGTTTAATAGCACTATAAGGACATCATGGCAAAAAGAGACATTAGAAAGAAGATTTAGAGGTTGTGCACATTACCATTTAGGGGAAAAATGCAAATTTTTTCAATGGATTGATATGAGAACGTGTGATAGAACTAATGAGGTTCTACCACGTCTACTACAAAAGATAACAAAGTGTAAGAATGAAATTGTAGTGTGTAGAGCAAGGGAAGTTGAATTTGATATGGAAATAAGCAGGTTTAGTTAGAAAGTAAATGAGTTAGAGGCTGAATTAGACAAGTCACAAATGGAGGTGAGAAATTTGCAATTGGAGTTAATGTCGAAGGAAAAAGTGTTGGTTGCAGCGTCTATTGGAAAACAAATGACCAAATGCAAATGTGTAATTGTGCTAGTGATATTTGGGATTTTTTGGTCAATTTTTTCATTCACAGTTGAAAAACCAAAGGGAAATGGCTATTTATGTTTGCCATAATTTATTATGTAAATTGTATGATATGTGGCATGTAAGGGTGAAATAGGTACTATTATCATATTAAGGCCTACAAGCTTGATTTTGTATTGAAAGTGTTTGTGAAAATGTGTCAATGAAATTACTTATGATTTAATTGACTAAAATCAATGATCTGATATTCTATTAAGGCTACTATGATTGTTTTGTCTAAATTTGTAAGAATTGAATAATGATAGATGTTGATATTGGGGCATGGAATATAAGCCAAATTTGTTTATTCCCAAAAATAATTGCAATTTCAATGAAACTATAAAATAACATAATAGTCAAAAGTGTTGTAAATCCAACAAATTCTTATATCAAGCCGTTGACAGCAAATAGAACAAAATGCGCAATAAACTGAATAAGAAAATATCAAATTTGTACGTTGCCACTAATTTCACTATTTTTCTAACAAAAGGCAAAAAATTTGAATATCAATTTTCTCCATCAACAGCATCTTTCATTCTTCTCTTTATTGACTGGTAATAGATATTTGCATCTAAATTTGCATACAAATTTCTCTTTGTGCCTTTGTTAAATCTATAAATGAAGCAATTTCATATTTCCTCTTTAAGTTTTTAAAGCTAGTTGGTGGTATGTTTGCAGTAGCAGTGAAAGTCGAAGGTCCCCTCTTATTTTTGACAGTCACAAGTGTAGGATTAGCAGTGGTCCTGCATGTGATGAAGCTGAGTTTGATCCTCTTTCTTATGCAAGTCTTGGAATCTTAAAGTTGTTTGAATTGAACTACATCATAATATATATAATCTTCAATTAAACTCAACAAATTCTAGTTTCAAATATCACCCATATATTGTATACAACGCAAGAAATGAAAATAAAAAAAAAAAAGAAAATTTATACTTTTGTAGATGATGCTACAGGCCTAACAGCAAGTTAGGATGATGTCATCTTTGGAGTCTCTTTTGATCTCATTACCTATGCAAATATAAAATATGTCAAGCACATAAGTTTTGAAGCATTAAGTTTCAAGATCTATATTAATTATAAAGTGCATTTGAGGGATGAATGATATCTAAAATGGATAGCAAAAGAAATTTGATGTCCCTATTACTGGCTGTGATGAACTTTGTCCAATTTTTAATGTCTTTATCACTCCAGTTGGTTCTACATGAGTTTGCATATTAGCTGGTTGTGATCAATGCATTCTGGTATCTTGTACACATGTGTAATACACATTGAGTTAAATAACTTATACATAGATATTTATTTAACTAACTTTATTGAAAAATAGACATTTTGAACTTAAAAAAGTTGAAGTTTATATACTTGATTATGGACAAATCTCTCTGATTAGCTAAGACTCTTATTATTGTTTTTGGGCCTCCCCCTTTTTCTTTTAACACCTTCAGACTACAAAAATTTAAAAAAAAAAAACAATCTTTAGTCAAGAAATTAAAACATTAAAGTTATTAGCTCTATTAATTTTTTCATTTACCATTATAGAACAGGCAAGATTTTCAAATTGTTGTCTTCCTACTCTTATTTGGGCACTGCTTGTGCTAGGATTTTAATCACCAGTTTGCCTTTGACCTTTTAATGTCATACGTTTTTACCACTTTGTCTCTCCTGTGACCCTTGCTTTACAACCCCTAACATTGTGCCTTTCTCTTCCACAATTACCACATCTAACATTCTTACCTACCCTAGAAACTCTATAGGGATTTCTAGGTTCATTAGCAGCCTTCAATCTCTTTTTCCTTGGTCTTCTAGTAGGCTTTCTCACTGTGTTGGGATATATATCATCATATTCTATCTTTTTCCACTCCTCCTTGCTTTGAACTAAATCAATTATGTGATTGTAGATAGCCAGGTAAGTCTCTTCATGGTAGTACTTTTGCACATAACTTTTTGGTTGCTTCCTATTCTTATAAATGGTTGACACAGCATGTTTACATGGAATGCCTGGTAAATCCCACATCCTACAACTACATGTTTTATCCACTGGATTCACAACATTTCAGGTATCAAAAAAATCAACCTCATTTTTTTTATGTCCAACTGGTGTAACAAGCAATCCCTACCAGCAAACTTGATTTTCTCCAGCATGTCTTGAATGTTTAGACATTTATCCCATTTATACTTAAACATCCCAGTATATTTCACATAAAATCTCTTCATATACCTTCTTTTAATCCATTCAAACATGCTGAGTATTGGCATATCTCTACTTACACCAAGATATGAATTGAAAGACTCACACAAGTTGTTTTGTAATGCATCACACTTAGTGTTTGTAGAGAAATGAGATCTAGCCCATGTGTGTGGATCATGCCCCATCACCCAATCATATGCATTTACATCTAACTCTTTCAGTTGACTAATATGGTAGTCAAATCTCTTCTTGGTACCAGTACAAACAGCAAACCAAAGTCCTTTCTTATACTCTAGCCCTCTATAGAGTTTCTTAAAATTTTCATACATATGTTTCACACAATATATGTGTTCTACTTTTGGCATAATCTCAGCAAAAGCCTCTACTAATCCCTAATATAATGAGTAAAAACATACATAAATTTTTAATACAATTCAAAGCAATTTTTAGTCCAATGGACATTAAAGTTTAATGATAATGTAAGTGATACTAATATTAACACTATAATTGAACATAAAGCACATACCTTTTGCTGGTCTGACATGAACACCCCTCCAATTTCTTCAAGAGATCCAAAGTCTTCAAATAATAACTTCAAGAACCAAACCCAACTTGCCTTTTCTTCTACATCAACACATGCAATGGCTAATGGAAACATATTCTCATTACCATCTCTAGCTACTGCACATAAAAGTTGACCTCCCATTGAGGTTTTTAAGTGGCATCTATCAAGACTAATGATTAGTCTTAAACTAGAAAAAAAAACCTTTGCTTTTGAGCTGCAAACCTCACATACATGTAATGAAACATTGGCACATAAGTATTTAGACTGCTACTTCTATCTTTTCCACCTATGTTAGTAGCATCTTTTACCTCAACAATTATCACTTTTTAGCACTTGCTCAGTCTCTAACTTTACCATACTTCCAGGATTTGTAACTATAATTGTCTCTGCATAATCCCATAACCTTCTGTATTGTGCCTTGACATGTCCATCAATAATCTTTTGGCCTTTCTTTTAGCTATGTAACATTCAGCAAGGGATACTTCAGCTCTTAGTTCACTTTGGATTTTCTTCTGCATTGCTTTTACATCCCAGTTAGGATTGTCTCTTATTTCCTCAAGGTGCTTCTCAGATAAATACCTTGAGTTCACAATATAGTTATTCCAATCCCTAGAGCATTTGTGGATAGGTATAAAAGTCTTAACCTAGAATGTAAACCCACCAAGGAAGCATGAACTCTAAACCCACAATCCTTCTTGGAAATAGCTGTGATTCTCTTAGATGAATTTTTTTTCAAAGTGTAAGGAAATCCTCTTCGCACTACCTATTCTTTCAAAGCTCTTGTAAACACCCTGTGATTTGAAAATTTCATTCCTTTACATAATTGAGGATCATGCATGCTAGTAGTTTCATCAAAATCAGAATAAGTTTCTACCTCACCATTTAATCCTTAGAAATTATGCAACTCATCACTATCCACCATCTCCTCATAAAATTCATTAAAATCTTCTTCATTCAAATCCATGCCAATTCCTGCATCTGCATTCTTATCTTCATCTCTAGCTCCATTATTCACTCCATCTTTTTCCCCACCTTCATTCCCCTCACTTTTAGATGTAAATTCATTGAAAATGTCATCATCACTACCCTCCATATCATTATAAAGCCAACTAGGCTCCTCCAAATCTGACTCATTTTGATTAGATGAGGTTTCACTGTCTTCCTCCTCCAAGGGCACATAATCAATATCTGAAGCACTACTATCCATATTCTCATTCTCATTCCCATTCCTATTCCCATTTGTACCCACATTATCATTGTTAACCTCATTCATAACAACAGGATCATTATCATGGTTATTCCCATCAACATTCGCATTCTCAATCTCAATCCTATCCACACTCTCATTCTCAGGCTCATTCCCACTAATATCATCATTCTCAAGCTCATTCCCACCAATATCATCATTTTTAGGCTCATTCCTAACAACATTACCATTCTCAATTTCATTCCTATCCATCTCTCTATTTTCATCCATAACAGATATTGGACCTTCACCTTCAACATAGTATAAGTCAACTAGTTTAAAACATTCATTATACATCAGCATATTCTCAACGTCCTTATCCACATTGATTTCTTCCAAGGATATATTACTAGTTAAGCCACATATCCTATACCAAATCCTGCAACTATTTGCATATCCTCTTGAAATCCCAAAATGCATCAATTCAATAGCAGAAAGATAATCAATATCGAAATTCTCCACATAATGTACCTTTCCACCCATATAAACAATATTCTGATCACTTTCCCATTGACCACTATGAAAAATTTTGAATTTTATTGTTTGTGACATTTTCCCTACAAGTTTACAAATTCACTTACACAAATGAACAAAAAAAAGAGAAAACACAACAAATGAATCAAATCTAAGAGTTTATATGTCGATTGACTTATTGCAATCAATGATAAGATTATCAAAACTGAAACCCTCGGACCAACATATAGAATCCAAACCCATTTACCAAATGAACTAACCAAAATAAATATCTAGTTACATACTGTGAACCCTCAATTTTACACCTTCATCATCCAACAACAACCTTAGCACTTGCTGAGTTTAATGCACTAAAAAAAAAATTTAGCCTTTAATTATATTGCCACTAGACATCCAAATTTCCTAAACTCCATACCAACCAATCTCTTAAAAAAAAAAAATGCCACGTTAGCTACCACTTGGTAGCCTGTGCGGCTCCTCAAGTGCAAATTGCGGCTTGCGACATGCCACACTAGTATGGTGCGGTGCCGCATAGGCCTGGTATAGCACCGCACCTGTCTAACGCACGTTGATCCCCTTTCCTATGTAGAAAATGATCCTTTTATCCCCTCCAGTCCAATTTTCAGCCCTTTCTAGCCCTACCCCTCATTGTCTTTTCACATTTGACTACCTAAACTACCTTCACCCACTTTTCCTATAAATACCCCCCTCCACTTCTCATTTTAAACCACCTCTTGAATTTGAGTAGATTGTTATCCTCAAATTCCTCTCTTCTTCTCCTTCCAATTACTCTCTAATTAATTAATTAATCTTTTTAATTAATTAATTACCTCACCCTAACTAAGTTAATTAATCTTTTTAATTAACTAAAAATCCTTTTTAATCACTCAATTAATTAATTGATTAATCTTTTTAATTAATTAATTAATCACTCTTTTTTTCAAAAATCATTCTTTTTTTAAAAATCAAATTAATCCTTTTTCTTAATCCACCCTTTATCCAAATTAATTAATTAATCATTTTAATTAATTAATCCATCAATCCATCCATTTCATCACATTAATTAGTTAATTAATCATTTTAATTAATTAATTAATCTTCCAATCCCCCGGTCATGATAAAACGAAACTTCGGTTTGATAAAACCCTCCACCCACCAAAAGTCAAGGTATGAGCCTTTTTTCCTCACTTTCAACACACCCAAATCAAAATCAATCTGATCAATTCTTAAACCCCTCCACTTAACCTTGGAACGAACTATGTGGGTTTTGATCAGGTACGTAAGCACATTTGGAATCTAAATCCAAATCTTAATCAATCCCCTTTACCCTTTTTTAATTAATTTGTGAATGTTTTTCATATTATGCCATATTCATGCATTTTCTTTAATATCATCTTATAAATGTCATTCATGAAATCTAATTTTCAAGTCAAATTAAACTTAAGAGCCAAATTTTGATTATCTAAAACCAAAAATCTAGTCTCCGAAATCAACCTGGTTTGTGACTAGTGATTTTATCTATGGGCAAATTAATTAAAAATTAATGAATTGGAGTCAACTGGATTTTTCCTTAATTTTCCCATTTAAAAATAAATTAGGGTGGTGACTCTCAAAAATTATTTTTAAAATCAACCAATCTGAATCCAAAGGTTCTATCGTGAGTCTAAACCCGAATGAGCATCCTGATTCCCTCTAGCCGACCGGGCCGATACTCGAGCGAGGCCTCACACATACCTTGGCCCTCACAAAATATCTTGCACTTCAAGTTCAATTCTCCTAAATTTTTCACATAAAATATGTTTCACAATCTCAAATTATACTTGAATCAAGTTCACCTCCATATACAAACTGATATAATTCAATTAATTTCACTAATTTTTCCAAAGAACACAATCAAGAGTTTGGGTTGACAATGATTTAGAGAGAACAAATTGAAGGAATTCACAAATGGGTAAAAGATTTGAACTCTGGCTTTGTTTTAGGTTAAAACTAAAGTTTGGCTTCCTATTTTGATTCAAAACGTATACGTTTTGTTCCTTTTTTTTTTCCCCCTTAAAATGTTGTCGTTTTCCTCATGATTTTTTTTCTTTTTTTGTTTGGTATTTTGCGTGTCAACATTTTCCAAGGCCATGTCATCACTTTTAACACCATTATGTGAAATGTCATTTAAGTATCAAATGGAGTAAACCATAGGGACTAAAGTGTCAGAGAAAAACCCTTAGCCCCTATTTAAAATAAGAGTGAAACCACAGGGTATTTTTCTATACTTTCCCTAATTTTATTCACTTTAAAATGCACATTTACTAGCCCTTTAGTAGTACTATTTAAGTAAGTAAATCATATAAGCTCACTAGGTTAAACTAAGTTTGAGTCCTATTTTGCTATTGTAGTTTTGATTAAAATCAACTTCTTATGTCATTATTATTATCTCTAATGACTTAAGTGATGTTTAAGTAATATGTTCATGCTCATTCACTAGCACTTTAACATCATATCACAAGAAAATAATTAACTTAGTCACGTTAAATCAAACTCAGTTTGACTTTCGTTTTACTATTAAAATATTTGTCAAATTGATTTCATTTTTCATTCATTGTCACATTGTTCATTAAAATCACTTTTTATGATATTCTTATAGTTCTTAATATGCTAGAAAAGTCGTAGATAGTATAGTACATGAATATTTTAGTGTTAAAATTTAAGCAAGTAGGTCACTTAGTCACATTGAATCCCTTCTGATTTCAATGTAATTTCACTATCACATTATTCAATGAAATAGATCTCATATGGTACCTGTACTAACTCTAATGAGTTAGGAAAATCTTGGGTATTACACTTTTCCTCTTGATGCTTGGCATGTCATCTCATATGCTTTATAGTTGCTTTAGAAGTATATAACCTCTGCAACCTTAGTGTCAAAGGAAAGTAAAACATTGTCTTAAATGGAATATCTTTTTCTGCCATACTAGCACCCCGACGCTTGAGCTTATATCTAGGACAATCACAAAACTTGCATGTAATAAGATCATTGTCTTCTCCCCATTAAAGCATGCAATTATTCTTACAACATTAAATTTTCTCCATTAGAAGTTCCAAGCCCTGTATCAACCTTTTGGTGCTATAAAAATTACCTACCATCATATTATCCTCTAACAATGACTCATTATACCATTGCAACATTTCTTCATAACAACACTCAAATAAATGGTGTTCTGATTTGATAGAAGTCATACCAAGGTAGATAACTTTGACTGTTTCTCACTACCAGGCCACAATTCTTCATTGCTGCATCTAACAGATCATATAATTTTTGAGTAATCAGACTCGATACTTCCTCCATTCCATCCCAATCAAAATCTAACCTAACAATATCCATTAACATGGTATGATATTCATTGGAAGAATAACTTCCGCATCTTCACCCCTATGTTCATCTACACCTAAAGTTCCAGATCCACTGACTTCACAGTGCAAATACCATTCGTTATACCCCAGAAGAAAACTCCATTTTGCAATATGCAACATGATGGTGTTTGGTTCACAAAAATTTCAGTTCTAACATTTCTTATGGCTACACATACATCTAATCTTGCTTTCACTCATCAATTAAGGTGGCGATGTCGCAAATTGAATGAATTGCTTTAAAAACCTCTAAGAAATCCATATTCAAAAACCCATCCTTAAGTCTGGAATACATCCAGTTTCTATTCGACCTTATGGTTAATCTTTGAAAATTGTGGGAACGTATAATTCCATTTCAAGAACACTTACAAAATTAATCTTTATATTAATTGGTTGGTTCTAATTTTAATTAAGTTCTTAGCCTCTAATTCTACCTTATTATATCTTCCTCCCTATAATGTAATAAGCTAACCTATTTAGAAACCCATTACTATATAATCATGACTACAACACTCTAAATTCATATATCTGCATAAATTTCAGCATCTCCCTACAATTCTCATTATGCACTAAATTGAAAATTGGTAGCAATTAGGACATTTTTCAATATACATTAAGAGATCTTGTAGAGATATTATACTGAAATTTCAAACAATAGTATGAAATGGAATGCATACAGCAAGTTATATAGATAATGCAGTTTCTAAACTGTCCACTTTGGACAATTCAATGTCTTTTCATCATCATCCAATGAGAAAGACTCCAAATGGTTATCTACAGTTAAGTTTAAGTATTTTAGTCATTTTCACTTGACTGTATGTCAAACTTTTCATTATTAAAATTCAAAAATATAATTAAAATCAATTATTCTTTATTAACAAAAATTTAAATCTCATAATAAATATATATTATGAACTCACAACATAATAACATCAAAAAAATGATATGCTAAAATACAATATCCAAAATATACATTTCGCTAAATTAGAATTTTTTTAATTTTATTTATATTGGTATTTTTACTCATATGTATATTTTTTAATATCACATTTTTTTAATTTCAGATCTTTACCTAATTAAGGCTATTTTTAAATTTTACTTTTTTATTCAAATTATTTAACTTCAGCAAGATTAATTTTATATTATAATGTTAATTTTTCATATTATATTAATTATTAATTTTATATTTTTATTTTTACTATTCATTCGTCAATTAAATTTTCTATATTTTTTCTTTAACTTATTATTTTTTATGGCATAATTTTATTATTTGATTTTTTTATAATTTTTATTTTGAAGTCTATTTTTACTCCTAATAGATTTTTTTTTCTATTTTTTTTTGGTATTTTATGACGTTCAGTTTAGATTTCAAAATTAATGAGGTATTTCAATTTTATGGTTTTTTTTTAAATTTTAATTTTAAAGTATATTTTATTTCACTTCTAATGTCTTATTTTTTTTAGTTTTTTATGAAATGCATATTAGATTTCAATTTTTATGACATAAATATGTTATTTGATTTTTTTAATACTTTTTATTTTCAAGTGTATTTTTACGCCAAAAAAAATATTTTACATTTTTTTTCGGTATTTTATGACATGCATTTTAGATTTCAAAATTAATTTCATATTTCAATTTTATTTTTTTATTTAGAATTTTAAAGAATATTTTACTGCACTCCTAATATCTTATATTTTTGGTCTTTTATGAAATGCATTTTATATTTCAATTGTTATGGCATATTTATATTTTATGAATTTCTTTGTATCTTTTATTTTAAAATCTATTTTTTTATTCCAAATTTAATTTCTTCCAAAATCTAAAAATATTTATTGAAATTATTGAATCTTGATATTTATATTTTTATGCCATTAATATATTTTATGAATTTATATTTTTTATTTCAAGGATTTTAAATTTACTAAAATAATACAAATTACAAACATATTTAATAAAAAAATTCAACTTAACATGCAATAATTATAATTACAAACCATCGTATGCATAGATTAAAAAAAAAATACTAATTCACCTTTACAAATTTAAAACAAATTAATTTTCTTGTATTACATTAAAAAATTATAATTATTACAAATTTAAAAAAAAAATTAACGTACCTGCCTTTTGAAGCACAAATTAATATACGAAAAATTAACTGAATTTAACCAAATACTCCAAATTAACTAAAAAATTGCAATAAAACTAATTGATAAAATAATAAAAATAACCAAAAATCATTAAAAAATCCTAAAAAAATTACAAAATCATAATTTAATACAAAAATTAAATACATAATTTTATTAAAAATAAATTAAAACATAATTACAAAATTAAAGAACAATTATTCTCTACCAAAAAATTATACCATAATCATAAAAAATCCTTAAAAAATGACAAATTATATAACCATAATTTAATACAAAAATTAAATACATAATTTTATTAAAAATAAATGAAAACATATTTACAAAATTAAAATATAATTATTCTCTACCAAAAATTATATCATAATCACAAAAATCCTAAAAAAATAACAAATTGTATAACCATAATTTAATACAAAAATTAAATATACAATTTTATTGAAAATAAATTAAAAAATAATTACAAAATTAAAAAAATAATTATTCTCTACTAAAAAATTATACTATAATCACAAAAAATCCTAAAAACAAAAATTATATAAACATAACAAACATATTGTATAACCAATTATATACACAATATAATTAAAAAATTATACCATAATCACAAAAAATCCTAAAAATAAATAACAAATTATATAAACATAATAAACACATTATATAACAAATTATATACACAACATAATTAAAAAAAATTAAAACCACAATAAACACAATAATCACATTCACATAACCACAAAATCACATAAATACATTCACAATAATTAATAAAACAAACATATAACAATTTATATACAAAACAATAAATAAAAACTAAAGAATATATGGAGAAATTAGAGCCTACCTACTGGACGGTGGACTCGACGGCGAATGGTGGACTCGACAATACGACGAAGGACAACAAATGGCAATAAATAGTTTGATTGTCAGTCCGTCGATAAACCGTCAGTAAATATTTTGAGGAGTGCTAAAAATTTCTGCTTAACTTTTGGCTTATTGACGGTTAGTTGCCATAGGGCAATCTTTAAGCCATTAGTAAACCGTTGGTAAAAAAGATAAACTTTTCATCTGCAATGTTGCACCTCACCGACGATTTAGCGAAGCTAGACACGTGGAAATCTACTACGATTTACCTTACCAACGGTTTATGCATGGCTAATAAATTGTCACATCTCTAGCGTCGCTAAACAATCGGTGAGTTATTGGTAAATACTCCCATATTGTTTTTCTGTAAAATTTACTGTCAAACTTATTTTGTCGATAATTTCTGTCGGTAAACCGTTAATTATGTGTCTGTGAGTAGCTTTTTTTTTTTTTACTTAATTTGTATCACTGATTAGCAAGTATTTTGAGACAAATTTATTTTCATAAGTAAATAGCCCTTTTTCTTGTAGCATATGTTTTAATATTAAATAGTGTACTAGTAACCCAAACCCTTCAAATCTTTTACAGAACCTTGTTTGGTTATGGAAAAATCAAAAGATGGACAAAAAATTAAAAACCATAAGCCAATCACAAAAGCATTGGGATTAGTTGAATATTATTGAAACTTTGTTAAGGACAACTGGAGAAGGAGAAGATGAAGAAAAAAATAATTGCTAGTCAAATTCACTAGCTAAAGCTTAGAATAAATCCAAAACCCAAAACCAATATTTTTATCAATTGCATATAACAGTTGCCCAATAGTAGTGAATGCAAATCTGTCGCTTTCTTAGATTTATTGCACACTACAATTTGCCAAGTTAATAATATACAAGTTAACAGCACCCACCTAACACACTCTCTCTTCTCTCTCTCTCATCTTTGCTGTACCCTCACTCTCACTTCCTTGCTGGTGTTTGCATTTTTTGTTATGTTTGTTTGGTCTCTGCTTCTGCAAGAAACTCACTAGTCTTGTTTGTTTTTGAGTACCCAGTACCCACCCACCTCTATTTCTATCTCTCTATATTGTCTTTATTTTACTTTCACTAGCTAGCTTTGTTCAGGTTCTTTAATTCCACTCATTTCATTTCTTGAAATGAGTGGTATCTATAGAAAGTTATTTTTCCACTAAGTTATTGGTTTCCTTTTTCTTGTTAATAACATTGCGTACAGACTACAGTTAGTCACTTCCATTCTCGTTCATTGAGTTGCTTGACTGATAAAAAATGTAGATTCTTGTTTTTGTTTTCATTTCTTTATTTCCCGCTTATTTGCTTATTTGCTTTTGTGGGTTTCTTCTTTTTCTTCTTCTTGTAGTGTACTTTGATATCAGTGATTTTTTTTTCTGCATTTATGAGAAAATGGGTTTATGATTTTAGCTAGTCCTTAGCTGGGAAGTCTAATTCTAGTATGTTTCCTTTACTAGAATTAAACTTTGGTTCAATGTAGTCTTCCCTAATACTCTTGATTTTCTTACCAATATATTTCAAATCTCCTGTAAATTAGCTTAGACCGAGTACATCGAGTACATTGTTGATTTCTTTCTTTTTTATGGTTGGGTCTTGGAACCTGGTTCAATTTCTCTTCCCTCTCACTAGCTCTTTCAAATTGGTTCTTTTAATCCAGTTTGGAGTAGTACCTTTCTCCCCCTCCTTCAAATTTGTGATTTGAAACCATTGTTGAAGCAATGCAGATAACCTGTTTGATGTTATTTTTGCTGCTAGTAAGCGCTTTTGGACAATCAGATTTTGAAGCTCTTTTGGAGCTTAAGAAGGGCATTGAGAAAGACCCATCTGGGAAAGTTCTTGTTTCATGGGATTCTAACTCCTTGGCCTCTGATGGTTGCCCCCAGAACTGGTATGGAGTTGTCTGCATTGATGGTCATGTAGCTTGCATTACTCTAAATGACATAGGCCTTATTGGAAACTTTAGTTTTCCAGTTCTTACTGGTCTTAAAATGCTGCGGAACTTATCAATTTCGAATAATCAATTGATGGGAACTATCTCTAATGTTGGTTCCATTGAGTCCCTTGAGTTCTTGGATATCTCTTGCAATTTGTTTCATGGGTTTGTACCCTCTGCCATAATCAATTTAAGGAATTTAGTGCTTTTGAATCTTTCTTCAAACAATTTTCAAGGCATGATTCCCTCTGGTTTTGGCAGTCTTGTGAAGCTGAAATATTTGGATTTAAGGGGTAATAGCTTTTCTGGAGATGTAATGAATCTTCTTTCCCAGTTGGGTAGTGTGGTTCATGTTGACCTAAGCAGCAATCAGTTCTCTGGTTCATTGGATTTGGGACTTGGGGATAGCAGTTTTGTTTCATCAATTCAATATTTGAATATAAGCCATAATTCTGTGGTTGGACAGCTCTTTGCTCATGATGGAATGCCATATTTTGACAGTTTAGAGGTCTTTGATGCTAGTAATAATCAGTTATCTGGTGACATACCTTCATTTCAATTTGTTGTCTCTCTTCGGATTCTTAGGCTTGGAAATAACCAGTTATCAGGGTCTCTGCCAGAAGCTCTTTTGCAAGACAAATCAATGGTATTGTCTGAACTAGATTTTAGCCTTAATCGGCTTGAAGGTATGTTGGTTCCAACTTCGCTGTTTCCTTTTGTTACACTGTGCATCCGTTTACATTTTGAATTTTCCCTCATTTTCCTTTATTTCTCATAGCTGTGGTGAATAGATGTAAAATTAGTAAATTTCAACCTGTTGAATATGTTATTGATTCCTGCTTTGCCTGTATATTGAGTTTACCATCAAGATGTGATACTATTATTCAACTTAAAATTGCAATTTATAGAAGCATAAGAAACACATGCAGGTTTTTTCTTGCACATTTGGACCCCTTTTGAAATTTGACCAAGCCAAGTTTAAAAAATTTTATCAATCATTTTAAGAGTGAAAAATATCATCGTTGTAGTGGTCTTTGTTAAATATATGTATAGATTTATTCCACCCTTGATTAGAGTCTGTTCAGTTTACTCTTCGAAATTTTTATTTGATTTTATAATGCTATACATTAAGATCTAGATATACAATTAACTTCCTGTTGGTAAGAATTTAATTTACTCCTACATTATAATTTTAGCAACTTTGGCATGGTGAATAGAAGAAAACATAGCCTCTTGCATCTTATGTTTGGAATGGGAAGTCAAACATAAAATGCACACAAAATAGTGAACTGGCAATCCTCTCAAAGAATTGCATTTTAATGCAATTTTCTCAGTATTATGAAAATCATTGTCATATGAAATGCATCTTTATTGTGGTTAGAAATTTCAAACCTATTCAGAATGTGGTGAATTCTCTTTGTCCTCACAGTTGTGCAGGTTTTCTATGATGCTTGATGTAGTCATTACAAGTGCTTCAAATTTCAGATTCTCAATCTACCAAATTTTTTTTTCTTTTATCAATGAAGTTTTAAGTAATTAGCATATTTGGCAGGTCCGGTTCGAAGCATCACCTCAGGAACTCTAAAGAAGCTAAATTTATCTTCAAATAAACTGTCAGGTTTCTTACCTGCCATTGTTGGACACTGTGCCATTATAGATCTGAGTAATAACATGCTCTCTGGGGATTTGTCAAGAATACAGGATTGGGGAAATTATGTGGAGGTTATTCAGTTGAGTAACAATTCGTTGACAGGAAGTTTTCCTAACCAAACTTCTCAATTCCTTAGGTTGACTTCACTCAAGATATCAAAGAACTCATTGAATGGTGAACTTCCATCAGTGCTGGGAACATACTCACAACTGAAAGTGATTGATCTGAGCCTTAATTTTCTTAGTGGGTTCCTCCTTCCAAATATCTTCACCTCAACAGCATTGACTGATCTCAATCTGTCAGCCAACAATTTCACTGGGTCAATCCCTCTTCAGGAAGTACGAGTCTCCACCCAGAATTTGAGCTTGATGTCTCTTGACTTGTCATATAATTCCTTAGATGGCTATTTGCCTCCTGAAATCAGTAAGTTCCGTAACTTGGTATTGCTTAATCTGTCCAACAACAAACTCGAAGGCACCATTCCGGGGGACCTTCCAGATGGATTGAAATCATTTAACGTGTCCTCTAACAATCTCTCTGGTTTTGTCCCTGATAATTTGAGACGGTTTCCTAATTCAGCTTTCCATCCTGGAAATTCCCTGTTGATTTTTCGTAATTTGCCATTGTCACCAGAGGGTGCTCCAGAGCTAACTTCAAGGGAGCATCGATCTCACATGAAACCTGCTATCAAAATTTCCTTGATAGCTGGTATGGTTGGCATTGCTACTGTTATAGCTATTTTAGCCATGCTGATTTACTACAGGACTCTTTGGCAGAGTCACAGTAGGAAAAATTTAAAAGGAGATGAGGGAAATGAAGGTGTCCCACAAGAGCATTCTTCCCTTTCTGATACCTCAGCAATTAGCAAAAGTTTGGACCGATCATTATCATCATTTAGTTTCCATCAAAGTCTTTATCCATCATCACAAGTAGGGTCTTCCTATCATCCTGGGGACACATCATCAGCTCTTTGGAAGCCTAATGACCAACCTGAATCAATAAGGAAAGATGAAGGATTATCTTCTCCCTTGTCCCTTTTGTCATCTTCAAATCCATCACCTTCTAAAAGCCAACTTTCATCTGAAAATCCTGGTGTTCTTCAGGTATATTCTCCAGAAAAATTAGCTGGAGATTTACATCTGTTTGATGGCTCCCTAGTGTTCACAGCAGAAGAACTTTCGCATGCTCTGGCCGAAGTCATGGGGAGGAGCTGTCATGGTAGTCTATATAAAGCCACACTTGACTCTGGAAATGTATTGGCTGTTAAATGGTTAAAAGAGGGAATATCAAAAGGGAGGAAGGAATTTGCAAGGGAAGTAAAAAAACTTGGGAACATCAGGCATCCAAATTTAGTTTCACTTCAGGGTTACTACTGGGGCCCAAAGGACCATGAGAAGATGATAATATCTAATTATATCAATGCACAGTGCTTGGCCTTCTATCTTCAAGGTAAGATACCATTTTTGGAATAGGAATTTCTGATATTTTCTTATTCTGGAATAAGTCTCTGTGCGTGTCCTAAATTGTCTAATTACTTAATCATTTTCCATTTTTATGGATAGTGAATTGATTAACATGTGCATGAAACATGTAGATCCAACAGATTGGTATAAACAGGCTATCAGTCTATACCATCCAAGCACGAGCTGGATATGTTTCAATGATTCATTTGTAATACAAGAATTTTTCTCATAATTATATTCGGTAAGAAGTTCAGTTTTAAACAGTTATTGGGATGAATAGCCTTTAAATAGTATGATCTATATAAAAATGGTAGTAACAATGGCTAGTTTATGAAAGTGCAAATCACACAAAAAGCAATGGAACCATGTAAAATACTGGGTACTTAACACGTGTAAATTAATTGTGACCCATAAAAAATAAAAAAAATAAAAAAATTGTTACTTCCACACTATATATTATTATTCCTTATGCAAAGATTTTCCTTGTCAACTTTTTGATTCTGGAATGTCTCAGTTAAGTATTTGTAATGTAATTTTTTTGTTTAAGAGAGGAGGAAGCTGGGATTTAAACCTTGAACTGCTTGCACAATGAGGCAGATGCTTGAACACTGGGTCTTGGCAAAAAGGGATCTTTTATTATAATCATTGAAACGGTTAACAGTGTTCTTTAGATTTTCTAATTGGGATTCTTTGAAGAAAAACAGAATTTGCTGGATTGAGTATTATTTTTTTTATCAATATGTCAATTACCCGTTTGTTTTATAGTTTGTTCAACTATATATAGTCCATGGATCTAGTTGAGTCAAACTAAGAGGAACATTTTGATATCTGATGTGGGAGGATTGGGTATTGAGCAAGGTTTTAAATATCAGGTGATATGGTATCGTATTGCCTGAAAATGTATCAGAATTTTAGATGGGAAATTCAATATTGAACAATCCTCTGCAGGTGATACAAGAATCACACTGAAACTAAGATTTGGTTATTTGGTTTTCAAAGATTTACCTTGTGTAATAATTTATTTCCTTGACTATGTTTCTTTATTATAAGTCATCAGATAACAAGATTATTATAATATTTGGTTAAATTCTTTATTTAATGTTAATCAAATAAATCTTACTAATTTGAATTCATGGTAGCTACAGCCGATTCAGGCCAATTCTGCCCAATTCATTACATAATTTCTGATGGCTAAACCATTTCTAATTCTGTTTTTGCAATTGATTTAGCTTTGAGTTCACAATTTTGTCAATGTCAAGGGATTAATGACAAAAACAAGTGGTCAGTGTTGAAATCTCTGCCTAACAAATGAAAACCAAATTTGGTGTTTTATGGCGGAAAAATGCAACTTCAGGTCTTTTAGTTGAGCCTATTTTGGCTACGTCCACATATGTTGGTTGCTTATTTTTTTTAGGTATAGATGTGTGATGATGAAATTAGGCAGTCTAGTTGGTAGGTGTACAATTTGGTGTAGATTGAAATGGCGCAGGGAGGTTTGGAGTTGTTTTTCACTGCGGGTTATGGTTTGAGAGGGGAGTGATTTTTGTGGGAACATTTGGGATCAGTTAAGACAAATATAGAAGAGCCCTTCTGTATTGTGGACAATTTCAAACTCATGAAAGAAGTAGCAGTGGGATTAGATAGCCAACCATGAATGAATTTGCATATTGCATCCATTATTTCTCTTTAATTGATTTGCAGTTGATTATTGGGAATTTTACTTTGTCCAGCTTCAGGGGGATCTCCTCCTTTATATCAACTGGATATATGCTTTACTTCTCCACAGTGAGATGAAATATTTCCTCAAGCTATTCAAAATCTTTTTCTCAGACCAATCCCTGGTCATCATTGATTGCTCTTGAATGTGGGTGAGGGCATGTGGCATGTAATGTGAATTTAGCATTTCTTTGTGTTCATACCTTATTGAGCATAATTTGTGCAAGTGGTCCATGTTCTCAATATATATATATATATCTTTTACATAGATTGTCTGGCCTTGCACTAATTATTTGCACCTCATGGCATCTAGTTTTGTGGTTGATCTGTAATTCTACATTCTGATAGCTAGAAAAAAATTTCAATGAACTTGATTGAAGGAAGATAAGAGATACCTCCAATGTGAATCTTCTGATTTCCTTTTCATCCTTTTTTTTCCCCAGTTTTTATGCAGAATTTTGTTTTTAATTTGTTTTCTGTTTCCATTTCTTGTGCAGATATAGAGCCAAGAAAACTCCCACCCTTATCTCTTGATGAGCGGCTTAAGATTGCTGTTAATGTTGCTCGATGTCTGAACTACTTACACAATGAGAGAGCAATACCCCATGGAAACCTCAAATCCACAAACATTTTATTAGAACCTCCAAACATGAATCCGCTACTCACAGATTACAGTCTCCACCGAATATTGACATCAGCTGGCACAGCAGAACAAGTTTTAAATGCTGGTGCACTTGGCTATCGGCCCCCTGAGTTTGCTAGCTCAAGTAAACCCTGTCCATCATTAAAGAGTGACGTCTATGCATTTGGGGTTATCTTGTTGGAGCTTCTAACAGGAAAATGTTCCGGGGAAATTGTTTCTGCAGACCCAGGAGTAGTTGATCTCACAGAATGGGTAAGGTTATTGGCTGAAGAAAACCGTTCTGATGAATGCTTCGATCAACTACTTCTAGATAGACCAAATGTAAAGGCATCTAGGATTCTTGGTGAAATGCTTCAAGTAGCTCTAAGATGTATCCTACCAGCATCTGAGAGGCCTGACATGAAATCAGTTTTTGAAGATTTGTCCGTGATAGTATTATAAAAAGGCCTCTCCAAGTAAACAGAAGTTCCCAACAGTATCCACCGTCACTAACCCTTTTTTTTTTTTTTGTCCTTTTATTTTTTAGAGGGATATTGCTTCTAATTAGTTTCTTTACCTGTTAATGTTTTGAACGTGCAGTTGGTCCTGTGAATAATGGCATTGGATAGGTATTATTAGATAGCGGAAAGGAAATAATTTTCTTTTTTTTTTTTTTCCTTAGAATGATGGGTTAATTCATTCTTTTTAACCCTTTATTGTAATGTAGTCTCCATTAATGCTATTTTTTCCATTAAAAAAAATATTCATTTTTATATTCAAATCTTTAAATCTGTCTTATCTGTTTTATGTACTTCAGCAGCCATTTTCAGTTTTGTTCTTCACGTACAAGTTGTTAGTCTGTTGCAAAGCCTGTAAATTTCGAACTTTATTGCAGGTTGCTGGATAATATTTCTTTTTTTTTATTATACTGTATTATGTACCGTACGATCATTTTCCAAAAATTACAAAAAATAAAGGATAAAGACCAGATCAGTTTCTTTCCCTTTACTATCCTTTTAGAATATAATATTTATTTATATTATTCTTTTATTAGGAAAATCTAGTTTAAATATAAATATTGTTATTATTAGTCGAAGAACTGAATAAATAAAACTGTATAATAGATTTTTAAAAAAAAATCACTTTTAACTTATTCAATTGATGCATCAATCAATTGTAGAAAAGTGATAATGAGTATCAATCACCTTTTAGTTTAGTAATATTAGAATTATTTGCATAATTAAAAGTATTGAGTTGGAGTATTTGTCGTAGCTAAATTTATATATATATATATATATATATATATATATAAGAAAAGTGAGATTGAATGGAAGATTATTCTATTTTCATTTTAAGGATATATATAACAAATATTAAGAATGATTTTCATTCCCTTTCATTAGCTCAAGATGCGGTATATATACAAGTACATGGAATGCTACCTAGTTACACAAAGTCAAAGAGACCTATACAGATGGCTATACAATCTTCTATGTATCAGTACAAGATTTAGACAGCTGTATAATATTCTATATATCGGTACAAGATTTTGGATCATAATAATAACCTTAATTTCAGTCCTTAATATCAGTCTTGAGTTATGGCTAATTTACACAGGATAGGATGCTTAACACTCCCCCTCAAATTGATACTAGATTAAACGAAACATCAATTTGTTAATCAACAAATCATGTCTCTCTCTCGTCATAGCTTTAGTGAATATATCAGCTAGCTAATGTTCAGACTTAATGTGAGGTAAAGTAATGAGTCCTTTTTGAAGAAGCTCTCTAATGTAGTGGCAATCTACTTGTCAGCATGAGTTGTATAATAGCCGTAGATTGATCTTCTTTTGTAATTACTCCTAGAAATCAGCTAATTAGTTGATTGACACTGTATTTAGCTGTAAGAATATTTAGTTTCCTTAGATAGGCTTTATTTCCTTTTCTTATAAGAAGTTTTCTGAGTATATAGTCTCCATTTTACATGAATGAATAATTAATTATCCTTTACCAATGTCATTGTTTGACATGGTATGAGAGCATATCCAATTCTAAAAAGAAAACCTATGATAATCAACCTTATTCCAAAATCAATCGTATTCGAAATACTCTCATCGTAAATCTGTTGTGAGGATGGCCATCACTACAGGTGAGTTAACCGAATTAGTCAAAACATTCGAATTAGTCCAAACACCACAGATTGTTCTCCAGCAAGACAATTCCACCTTTCCAACCAGCATCACATTAGATGAGACCAATTATTCATTATAGTCTTAACTCATGGAGATGCGAATTGGGGCTCGTAACAAAGCTGGATATCTCACCGGAGAAGCAAAAAAACCAGCACCAGGAGACCCCCATCTCGAAACATGGATTACTGAAAATCATAAAGTAAAAAGTTGGCTTATTGATTCGATGAATCCATCACTGATGCAGCGGTTCATTCGTCTACCCATAGCAAAGGATATATGGGAGGCTATCTCAAAAACCTTCTATGATGGATCAGATGAAACCTGTATTTTTTGAATTGAATCAAAGATCCTTTTCGACCAACCAAAATGGTCGATCATTATCAACATATTATAATGAACTTGTTGCTAGTTTCTAGGGAATTGACCATAGAACTATATCACAAGAAGGAACAATTGAAGAACTAGTTCATTTGCATACCGCAATGGCTAGGCTCCGAGTTCATATTTTTTTTAATTGGACTTGACTCTCAATTTGATAAGGTCCATGGGGAAATCCTAAGAAAGGTCCAAAACTCGATCTGGTGAGCACGTACGCGTACGTTAGAAGAGAATACTAGCAGAGACAAACAATGGGAGGCTTCCGTCCAAATTCTGATAGTTTCGCTATGCTAGCTAACCAAAACCGACAAGGACAATCATTTGACTCTTCAAACAATCGAATTAACAAATCAAATGGAAAAACTAGTAGTCTGGTATGCTCTCATTGTGGTGAAATAGGTCACCCAAAATAGTGATGTTATGAAATCACTGGTTATCCTGAGTGGTGGGACTTCACAAAGAAACCTGGAAAGAAAATTAGGTAAAGCAATGCTAACCTCTACAGAGGAAGACCAATCACAGCCTGTAGCAAACACGGCTCACCAAGGCACAGATGGTAAGGTCTTTGTGTTTTCTGCAACGTCTAGGAATGATACTTGGATTGTTGATTTAGGTGCACCTGACCATATGCTCAAGTCAATTACAATCTATTTCCCAATGTTCACAATCCGATATTTCCACAGCTGATGGTAGTGCCTATCCAATAACAGGCGGAGACCTGTCATTCTTTTAAGAAATCTTACACTAGATACTGCTCTTGTTGTTCCATCCCTTAAATATAATCTCTTATCTGTCAGCTAAATAACTATTGTTCTTTCTTGCACTGTAACTTTTTGGCCATCATTTTGTGTTTTTTAGGACATTCTAACCCGTAAGATTCTTGGTTATAGTGTTAGACAGGGCAAACTCTACTACTTGGAATTGACAGAAAGTGGGGAACTGAAACTCAATCAAGCAAATCAAACTAATAGTAAGGACAAATATCAAAGGGATATATGGCTTTGGCACCGGAGATTAGGACATCTTTCCTTTGGTTATCTTAGGAAATTAAAACCACATTTTTTTTGGATGTGAATGAATCAGATTTTCATTGTGATATTTGTGAACTTGTTAAAATGTTTCTTATTTGCCAAGTTTGAATAAAAGTTTACAACCTTTTATGGTTATTCACTCCGATGTTTGGGGTCCTGTAAAAGTGCCTTCCATTTCTAATGCTTCTTTCTTTGTTACATTTATTGATGAATGAATAGGGATGACATGGGTATCTTTGCTTAACAAAAAAACTGATGTATTTGTAACTTTTCAGGAATTTCATAAGAAGGTAGAGACACAATACCGAAGGCATATTCGTGTTTTGCAATATGATAATGGTACAAAATTCATGGATGCATCATTTGGTTGATTTCTAAATCATTATGGAATTCGCCATCAGACTTCTGACACCTATACGCCACAACAAAATGGATTAGCTGAAAGAAAGAATAGACAACTATTGGAAATAGTACATGCCTCTCTATTTGTTATGAACATGCCTCATTTTTATTGGGGAGAAGCTGTGAAATCTGCTGCATATCTCATTAATCGAATACCATCCCAAGTAATAGACTTTCAAACTCCTTTGCAAAGTTGAAGTCCTTACTTTCCATCTCACATCTCCCAAACCTTGAACCATGAATTTTTGGCTCTACTATATATGTTCACATTCCAAAAACTCTTCGCCATAAACTTGACCCATGTGCAAAACAATGTGTCTTTGTTGGATATTCTGAGTTTCAAAAGGGATATCGATGTTATGACCCTCAAACTTTTAAGATACATGTGACTTTGGATGTTTCTTTTCATGAGTCAACACCGCATTATTCAGGTGAAGGTTCAAAACATTCTCTTCAGGGAGAGAACTCTAGTGAAGAGAATATATTGCAAGAAGATGGCAGAGGCAAAGAAAGTGTTTTTATAGAATTGGAGGAAGTACTAAGTTTTTGGAAGAGAATAATGTCCAAATGAATAATGACCAAGATTGTATTCCTGAAATTGATAACGAGGTGTCAGTCCTTCCCAATAATACAGCAAAATTGTCTATGTCTACACCATTAATTGAAGGATTGACCCAACAGAATGCTCCTTCTCAAGTAATTCCAAGCCCCACATCTGATGTGTCTACTGAAACTCATGTTTCTGCAGAAAATGGTATATTTAAGTATCCACAAAGGTCAAATAAAGGGATTCCAAAGAAACAATATGAACCTAATTTGAACGCTAAAGCCAAATACCCAATTAACAACCATGTGTCTTTCTATAGATTAATTGAGTCACATGCACTTACTATTAATCAATTATCCACTGTATCTATTCATAATAGTATGCAGGAAGCATTGGCAGATTCAAATGGAGACAAGCAATGAATGAAGAAATGGAAGCCCTTAAAAAAAAAAGGAACTTGGGAGCTTGTTCCATTACCTAAAGAAAAAAAAAAATTTGGATGTCAGCGGGTGTTCATAATAAAACTCACAGCAGATGGAAGTTTAGATAGATGTAAGGCAAGATTATTCGCAAAGGGGTAACACAACGGTATGGGGAGATTATTAAGAAACGTTTGCTCTAGTAGCCAAAATCAATACAATTCGCATCCTTATATCTTTAACAACAAATCAAGATTGGCCTCTTAAATAGTTTGATGTAAGAAATGTTTTTCTTAATGGGGACTTAGAGGAAGTTTACATGGAGTTGTCACCTTGAATAAAACAAGTATCTTCATATTTGAATAAAGTTTGCAAATTAAAAAAGGCATTGTATGGGTTAAAGCAGTCACTTAGAGCATGGTTTAGGAGGTTCTCTTCTACAATGAAAGCATTTGGTTATAAACAAAGTAATTCAGATCATACTTTGTTTATAAAGCATAAAGAAGGGAAAATAATAGTCTTAATTGTTTACGTTGATGATATGGTTTTGACAGGGAATGATCCATGTGAAATGAAAGCATTACAAGAGTGTTTGGCTACTAAATTTGAGATGAAATACCTAGGATAGCTCAAATATTTTCTAAGAATTGAAGTTTCAAGATCGAAGCATGGAATTGTCCTTTCACAGCGAAAATATGTGCTAGATATTTTCACCAAAATTGGAATGTTGCTTGTTTGCAAACCAGTAAAGACACCCATCAAAATGAATTACTAACTTGGAATTTTTCCAAACCAAGTTCCAATAGATAAAGGTTGATATCAATGATTAGTTGGAAAGATTAAACTACTTATCACACACAAGGCTAGATATAGCATATGCCATAAGCTTGGTAAGCCAATTTATGCATGAACCAAGTGAAGAACACATGAAGGTTGTGTATCAAATCTTAAGATACTTGAAGGGTGCTCCAGGAAAAGGATTAATGTTCTTAAAAAATGGTGAATTCAACATTGAAGGTTACATGGATTCAGTTTGGGCAGGGGACGAAACCAATAGAAAATCTACATCTGGTTACTTTACCTTTGTAGAAGGAAATCTTGTAACTTGAAGAAGTAAAAAATAGAAGGTTATAGTAAGATCAAGTGCTGAAGCCGAGTTTCATGGAACGGCTCATGGTATATGTGAATTGTTATGGATTAAGAATGTGCTAAATGACTTAGGGATTGAATATAAAACCTCTATGAACCTTCACTATGGCAATAAAGCAGCTATTGAGATTGCACATAATCCTATCCAATATGATTGCGCCAAACACGTGGAAATTGATCGTCATTTCATCAAAGATAAGCTTGAACAAAAAGTTATATAGTTATCCTTTGTTCAATCTGAAAGACAGTTACAGATATACTCACAAAAGCAGTCTTAGGAAAGGTGATTCATGATATAATCAGCAAGTTGGACATGATACACATCTATGCTCCAACATAAGGGGGAGTGTCAGCATGAGTTATATAATAGCTGTAGATTGATCTTTTACATTAATTACTCTTAGAAATTAGCTAATTAGTTTATTGAAATTGTATTTAGCTAAATATTTAGTTTCCTTAGATAGGCTTTATTTCCTTTTCTTAAAAGAAGTTTTCTGTGTATATAGTCTCCATTTTACATAAATGAATAATATAATTATCCTTTACCAATATCATTGTTTGACACTACTTCAATATGCTTTGTGCATTTATGGAAAATAGGACTATTAGCTAGCTAAATGGCACTAATGTTATCACTATAGAGCTTTGTAGGTTCGTGCAAATTCACACCAAGTTTAGCAAGTAATCCACGCAGCTAAACAATTTCTGAACATGCTATAGACATGGAATGATACTTAACCTCTGTAGATGACTTGGAAACACGATCTTCCTTCTTACACTTCCATGAAATAAGTGAATCACCAAGAAAGATGCACCAACCAGTGGTGGAATAGCGGTAATCTGGGCATCTAGCCCAATCAACATCTGCAAATCCTTTTAATTGAAGTGAAGAAGAAGATGGAAAGAAAATTCCTCTTCTTATCGAGCATTTCAAATAACAAATGACTCGATGAAGAGTAGCTAAGTGTAATTGGCGAGGATTTGCTACAACTTGACTAAGAATATGAATTGCAAATGAAATATCAGGTCTTGTCATAGTAAGATAGACCAATTTTCCAACAAGTTTATGGTAGTATATAGGATCTGAAATTTGCTTCTAATCATCATTTTTGTATTTAACATTCACTTCTATAGGAGTATGAACAACTTTGTCATCAGTCAAGTTGGCTTCATGAATGATATCTACATTATATTTGGTTTTTGTCGGAAAATAGGGATGGAAACCAATTTGACTTTATCAAAACATAGAACAAAAACTTCAAATATTAAAGTAACAAAACACAAGTTGGAAAAAAGAGGAAATAACTTAAATTAATTACTGAAAATTCATGAAATGCAGACTTACAAACACAAAAGTATCATACAAACAACTTTTTTTTTCTTTTTCTTCTTATTTTCATTTGTCTCTCTCTTCTCTATTTCTAATTGTTTTTCTTTGGCTTATAGTGAGAGAAAACTTTCTACTCTATGACTAACACATACCCGCTCTCCTCCTTAAAATAAGCACTTCCATACCTTTTTACAAAATCTTTGTTCCAACAGTTTTGCAACTCTAGACCTTGGGATAGTGATGAGACTTTAAGACCCAAAAAGTAAGTAAGGGCACTAAGGTCTTTCATATGAAAAAAAGAGTGAAGTAGCCCTTTTACTTTTGAAATACTTGCAGTATCATTTACGTAATAATAATATCATTAATGTAAAGTAACAAAATAATCAAATCAGTACTCGAGTTTTGAAGGAACACAGAGTGATCATGTGAGCTTGCTGAAAGCCATACTTGTAAATTATGGTTTGAAAATTTTCAAACCAAGCTTAGGGAGCTTGTTTTAGGCCATAAAAGGATTTTTGAAGATGGCAAACCAGACCTAGTTAGTGTTGATATCTTGGAGGTGGTTTCATGTACATAATTTCCTTAAGATCTCTATGAAGAAACACATTTTTGACATCCATCTAATGTAATGGCCAATGATTTATAGGAGCAAGTGCCAATACAACTCGAATGGTAGTCATTTTTGCCATTAAAGCAAATGTTTCTTCATAGTCAATACCATATTCTTGCTTGTATCCCCGTGCAACCAGCCTAGCCTTTTACTGGTCAAGGGTGATTTGCTACCAATCAATTGACAATCCTTTGGGGGTTGACAAAGTTCCTAAGTACTATTATTTTCAAGACATGTAATTCCTTAGTCATAGCTTATTGCCAATATTCTTATTCCATTGCTTACTTGTAAGATGAAGGAATAGGAATCTGTCGCAAAGTAGTAAATAAAGCTAATTATATCCATTATCTTCCGGTGAATAACCATACTTGTTTGGTGGAACAAAAATTATAGTAGATCATCGAAGTTCAAGTGCAAGTTGTATCTCAGGTACTTGATTGAGTTCAGGTGCAATGGTAAGGTTAAGTTTGGAAGGTGCATGACGATGAGTGTACTGTTGAAGGGATGCAATAGGGACAGGTGAGGATATGGGTGGATGGTCAAGTTGTGGGTTGGGATTAGGAGATCCACTAGTGTCAATGGCAGGAAGAGGGGATGGCGTTGCAACATCTGTATGCTCATTATTTTGATCAATAGATGAGAGATGAGGAAGATAAAACATATTAGAACTAGATGATTGTGAGGAAGAAGAAAAATAATAAGAATTGTCAAAAAATGTCACATGCTTAGAATTACAAATACATTATTTATAAGGGTTATAACAAATAAATCCCTTTTGATGATTAGCATATCCATGTAAAATGCATTTAGTTACTTTAGGGAATAATTTATCACACTCATGAGGTGGAAGTAAAGCAAAACAAGTACATATGAATACATGAAGATGAGAGTAATCTAGAGCTATGAACCCTCAAATTTGCATCTCCAGACAACCGGCACTCAATTATGAACCCATAGAATCAAACCGGGCTTAAATCTTATCTGAAATGGGTGAAAATGGAGTAAAAAATGGCAAGCGGTCTCATAGGGACCGCATAGACCCTTTCCAAAACTGCACAGACCCTGTGTGGAACTGCATAGGTTCTACAGGTCCTATGCAGTTGCCCATTATTCCATTTGGTCCTGAAGGCATCCTATGCGGTTCCTGAAGCGTCCTGTGCGGTTTTGTGCATTGGGAAGTGAATCCCATATTGAAAATTCACCATTTTTGCTCCCAACTCTCTCTCTATAAAAGCAACACCCCCCCTACCTCATTTCCACACTCAGAATTGCTTAATCAAACTAATTGGTTTCAAACCAATCAATATATTTTAAAGTTTGGTCCAAAAGGAATGAACTTTTTGGTTTAAAATTTTATTTTTTATTATTATTTTTTAATTTTATTTAGGTGGTCATTTCGAGGTAGCTTTCCTCAAATAAGTTTGAGGAAGCCCCAATAATGCTATCCAAGTCTCCATTCTAAGGTTGTCATTTCGCTGAGCTGAGAAGGTGGAATTGCTATATGCTTTATCCGCTTCATCCACCCTATGCCCAAGCCTCGTCCTCGTAAGGTATTTATTTCCTTTTTAATTGTTTTAGTGTTTCTTTTGCTTTATATTGCTTTATTTGTTTTGTTATTTTTTTTCCTTAGGATTACTTAGTTTGTTCTTTTCGTTTATTATTTAGTTGCTTAGCATGATTTTTTCGTTTTCTTTTATTATTTTGAGGCATATTAATTAGAATCTTATTTAGTTAACTAAGTAAATGATTTGAATTGTTGCATCAATTTATTAATTCAAACCTGACCTAATTAACAACTTAGTAATCAATCAATCAACCCACTTGAAATATGATAAAATGGCTAGGCTAAACTAACCCCTTCGCAAGAAGGGTCAACTATGTGGATTTTGATTCCCATTTAAAGGGATACATAGGCTTGCTTGTTTAACGCATCAAATCCAATTTAAATAGACAATAATCCTTCTTTTTTTATATTCTTTTATGAATTAGTTATTTTCTTTGTGATATTTGCTTTTAGTTTGTTTTCTTTATTATGATGTTGGTTTTGTTTCTCTTTTTCTTTATTTATTATTTTAGAATTATTTTGGGAAATGTGTGGCTTTCCTAGAACCCATAAGGGCTAGAGAAAGTATCCCTTATTTTGGTTTTGACTTGTAAAGTTAATTCATTTATTTTATTACTTTATCGTTTTGAATGAATATTTATTTATTTGTTTATTCATACATTATATAATTGTCCATACATTATGTAACCTGTTCATGAAATTTATTTTAAGTTATTTTATATTAAATTTGCCAAACTAATTTTCTTAAAATAAACCGAAAACCTTGTCCCCGGATCCTCTTTGGTTTCGAGATTAGTGATCTTTTCCTTCGGGATATTAATTGAAGTTAATTTGGGTTTTTTCCTTAATCTTTTTCCTAAGTAAAATAAAATTAAGGTGGCAACTCTTTTCAAAATCAACCTATTTGAACCTGAGGGTTCCATCATGAGTTTAAACCCAAATGAGAATTTTGATTCCTTTTAGTGGATCGGATCTGTGCTCAGGCGAGATCTCACAGCTGACGACTCCACTAGGGACCATCTTCTTTTTTATAAAAGAAATAAGACGACTACCAATTGGTTTAAATCAAAGTTTGGCACTTTTAATACATAAATGACTTTCATGCATCATTTGCATTGGCTCATTGCCTTTCAACCTAGATTTCTTAGGAAAACAATGGATAGAAAGTAACATCGAGTGGGTAACTCTCCTTGGGTCTATTCACCGATAGTGAAATCATCCACCCCGCGATGAATCCTTTGATCCTTTCAATGGTTTAACGAGTATGCACATACTGCTGGACCCATGGGAGGCTTTTTGACTCACATATGGTTAGGTATATCACTACTCTAGTGTGATGGGTACCCTGTACAAGCCACCATTACCCTTTTCATATAATGAACCTAGATCTTGACCTTAGGTTGTATGTACCATAATTAAAATCTTGCATCTTTGCATTCTCATGAAATATTTTCCCTATGTATATCATGCATCCATATTGCGTAATAAAATATGCATTCATCTCTAGTCTAGGTTATACCCTGAATCGAAGAAGGATCACATACTCACTTTTCACTTTTATCCAAACACTTCACTTCTAAACTTTAAACACTCTCACCTCTATCCTAATCACATTTGCCCCTATAAATCTTAAGCCCTCACTTTAAACCTTACTGCATTACCTTAGCTTTTAACCTAAAACACCTCTACCCTCCTTTTTACCCATACCCTGCCAACCTAGCCATAAAACACACTACACTAAGCCCAATACCCACTACCCTGAGCCTTATACATTTGGCCCAACACACTACCGTAAGTCTAATATCTTTGACCCAATACACCATCCTAAGCCCAGTACCTTTGGCCTAATAAACTACCCTAAGTCCAATACCTTTGGTTCAACTTGATACCTAAGCCTGAGACCTTGACCTATGCAACCTTAGGAAATCATCAAAAGCTCAAATGCAATTAGCTCACAACATCAAAGGGAATCTTTTCCTCAAAGTTTGCATGCCTATATTCTTGCTTCTTCTCCAAGCACTTACCTTAATTCTTTGATTTGGTTCATAAGGTACCAATGGCCAACCCATTTAACATAGACAACCTGACCACACTTATGACTAGCCTTCTTAAGAAGCATGAAGAACATTTTCAAGTTATCCTAGCTACTTAATAGATCCAATTTGAAGAAAACATGAAGGAACAAAGGCAAGCCATTATTGAGGAAGTTCGAGCCCTGATTAACCAAGCAAACTTCAATAAAAATAATCTCAACCACAATCTGAACTAGACCTACCTTGGGAAACCTACCAATACTCAAGCCCTAAACACCACTACCCACTCTAGCTCTTCCTCTTTCCTAGATCCTTTTCAAAGTGGAAAATTTTTCTCTCAAGATACCAAATTTTTTATGGATAAACTTGAAGCTATGGAGAAAACCATCAAATCCCTGAAGCACCATAATGGTTTAATTGATATGGATAGCTTGATTTTGTTCCCTGATGCCAAGCTACCTCCTAAATTTAGAATGCCTAAGTTGGATATATTTGAGGGAATCACATGCCCTAGAACTCATCTGAAGATGTATATGGGAGTAATAAAACCTATAGGACTTAGCAATGAGCTCCTTACTCAAATGTTTCAAGAATCGCTAACTGGAGCTGCCAGGAGATGGTTTCTTTCACTCTATAAGAGCCAAAAAAAAAAAAAAAAAAAACCTGGGATGATATTTTTCATGTCTTTATTAGACAGTATCATTACAACACTGAAATAGATGTCACTAGGCGTGATTTGGAGACCACAAAGCAACTTCCAAATGAGTACTAGGTGGAGGGCTAAAGCTGCTCAAATGGTAAACAGGCTAATCGAGCAAGAACAGATTGATATCATTGTCAAGAATCTACTTCCAGCCTATCAAGCCTACTTGTTAACACAATACCTACCTACTTTCAAAGCTTTGGTTGCAACTGCATCAAAAATTAAAGATTGCATCCAAAGTACATCATTTCAAACTGAATTCCCTACCATCAACCCAAACAGTGATGTTGAACCCAAACTCAATTCGACCCCACCTTACCTCAGCCCCAAATGGCATGACATAGTGGAATTCAAACATAGCTAATATGATCTGTCTAAGGTTGAATTCCAAATCTAAGTCTAAGTTTGAGCCCAAGCCTTAAAGTCTGAGTCTAAGTTTGAGTTAGAGTCAGTCATTTTATTTTATTTTATTTTTTGTATTTTGTCGACCATATCAGTCCTCTTTTTGTTATCTTATAATAAAGTTTCCTTTATAGTAATGGATTTTTTCTTTTCATTATTTCTTATCTTCTTTGATTTAGTCTGACACGGATGAGCTTTAAAAAAAAGAGAAAAAAAAATAGAGAAAAAAAAGAGAAAAAAGAAAAAGAAAAGAAAAAGAAAATGAAGAAAAGAGGGGTAAAGATTAAATCCACCAAAATTAGCATATATCAGAATTTAAGGTGTCCTTATTCTGTCAAATCAACAATCGCTTCACCAATGCCTAATCAAAGAAGATCAAGAAAAATGAAGCACAAAGAGCAAATGGAATTATCTATTGCACATTGGGCAATCAAATGATGCACCTCAACAAGGGGCAACAAGTTCAGAGAAAACCTTCGTTAAATCCAAAATTCAAAGGTCAGAGCCCCTCAAAAAAAAAATAGCAAATCATGGTGGAATATTTTCTCCCAAATTTCATTAATATAAGCTCGTTAAGTTGAAAACTCAAAAGGGTGGCTTAGGCAAAAGTTAGAGCTGAGAGAGAGAGAGAGAGAGAGCTCATCCAAGTCATCTTCCCTCATGTCCAAAGCTGTTAAATCATCTTCAATCAATCCGTCTTTTCTTATGTCTCTAAAGTCATCCTTCCTCATTAGAGGTTCATTCTCTGAGGATATACTATCTTCTATGCCCTTATCCTACAATGGGGGCATGTCTTCCTAGGTCGTTATCTGCTGTCAATTTGTCCTATCGCTTAGCTCAAAGAGCTAAGGCACAATCCCTCACATTTTCCACCTTCACATTCTTATCTCTTATTTGGGAGCATGATCCCCAAGTTGTCTTCTTCCACTAGCCTTTTAGCCATTCCTAAGGGCTTTTTATTTTAGCCAGTGCAGTTAGTGTGTAAGTCAAACCAGTTAAGTGTCACTCCAAAAGTCTCTTCAATTATAAACAACAAGAAAAGCTTGACTTGCTCCTTTCTATGATTCATGCTACAAAAAGCAAAACCATACAACCTCTATGATTATTTTCAAAAGTTTCAGCCTACCTTCAAACCATTCTCAAACTTTATGAAATCATACTATTCCATCTGATGCCCCATTGGCAAATCATACCATCATTTCTTTGGCAAAATCTCATCGTGGGCAGAATAAAAAAATCCCAAGTCTCTCAATACTCAATATCCTTGAATCTAGTTTCCTTAGCAAAACTAGAAGTCCAGGCATATCTCCTAAAGCCTATCATCTTCAAGTTGATTAAGAAGGATCCAAACCAGTCAAGACCCATCTTATGCCTCCTTGGCATACATCTCATTATCCTTGAAAGATTAAGCCTCATTAGCAAACACATAATCCCTTAAAATCAAAGCCTCTTAAGGCTTGCAAAGCATTTTGATTTAACCATGTCAAAAGGCAAACCCCTATCCATAAGCCTACGGTATCCTTATGATCAAAATCTGTAGCACCATACCTAAGCCAAAGCCAACCATCCTAAGCACCTCATAGAAAACTATCATCGACTCCCAAAAAGCCTTCACCATGAAGCCCACTCCTAAAAGGCCTTCATTTATGAAGCCCATGATCTCCTTTAAAGCAAATATGACTGAGCCTTCTAAATGGATTTCCTAGCTTGAGCCTTCCTCTAAGCAAAGATTAACCTCTTAGTCTAGCATCTTAGCCTGATCTCTTAGACAAAGTCTTAAGGCAAAATCTGACTAAGCCTTCCGAATGAACTCACCAAAAGGCCATAACTTGACCGAGCCTCTAATATTATCTCTTACAAAGCCAAACCAGCATGAACTTCCAAATGACCCTAGCTAAGGCCAAAGCTGACCTAGCCTTCCAAGATAATCCACTCATTCTAAACAATCTTCCCTAAAGCCAAACCAAAAGGCCATAACTGACTAAGCCAATTGCCAAACCTATCCAAAGACACCTGTAGAAACTTCTTTGGAGATAACCCAACAAATTAACCTTCCCCAAAACTTGACCTAGCCTTTCGACCTAATCGTCTCTAAAGACTTGAGCCCCCTCTGATCAAGCTTTCTAATTTAGCCTCAAACCAAACCTTCTCCTAAGTAGAACCCACCTAAGCCCAACTCGACCTCTTCCAGTTATACCTAGCTTAACCTTCCAAAGTGGCTTCTTCCTAAACTGAACAACCAAAGACCAAATAACCAAGCTACCTTCCAAAGTGGGGGCATCTTTTTCGCAAAAGTTCAGCACTTTCCTACCAAATTGACCCTTCATAGGTTCAAGGTATCCAATCATTGCATAGTTAGATGCATTTCATAATAGAACAAGTTGTAAGTCAAACTTCTAAATCAAAATGGGTTATCTTTTTGCCAATTCCTACTAAAAGGGTCGTCATCATTTCTGCCAAACAATATTCAACTTTTTGTCGATTCTTGCCAGACAGGGTCGTGATCATTCCTACTAAAAATGTCTCAAAACAAATCGGATATCAAGCTAGACTTTCCAAAATAGGCTGAAACCATTCTCCAACATCAAGGATGACTAGATAGCCTTGATTTAAATCATCTAACATTTAGGACGGATAGATAGCCTTAATTGAGATTTTCCTAACTCTTCTTCATTAAGGCCGGATAGATAGCCTTGATTGAGTTTTACTCTAGATCATCTTTACCTCCAACATTAAGGCTAGACAAATAGCCTTGATTAAGATTTACCTAGATCATCTTTACCTCTAACATTAAGGCCGGACAGATAGCCTTGATTGAGATTTACTCTATATCATCTTTACCTCCAATATTAGGGCCAGACAGATAGCCTTAATTGAGATTTACTCTAGATCATCTTTACTTCTAACATTAGGGTCGGACAGATAGCTTTGATTGAGATTTATATAGATATCTTTACCTTTAATATTAAGGCTAGACAGATAGCCTTAATTGAGTTTTACTCTAGATCATCTTTATCTCCAACATTAAGGCTGAACAAATAATCTTGATTAGATTTTCCCAAATCTTCTTTATTCTCTAACATTAAGGCCGAACAAATAGCCTTGATTGAGATTTCCTCAGATCTTCTCTTTTCTCCAACATTAAGGGCGAACAGATAGCCTTGATTGATATTTTTCCTAAATCATCTTTACTTCTAACATTAATGCTGAACAGATAGCCTTGATTGAGATTTTACCTAAATCTTCTTTATCTTCTAACATTAAGGCTAAACAGATAGTCTTAATTGAAATTCACATAGATTATTCTCGCATTCAACGGCAAGACCAGATCGATAGTCATTGACAAAAGCTCATTTACCCTAAGGGGCCTCCTCCCAAAGGATTTGACAAGAACACACAAGCCTAGAGTCTGATATGGCACCTCTTCCCACATTCACCCCAACATGTCTTAATCCTGACTTAGACATCCCTTTGTTTCATTTTTTTCATCCCTCATCCCTAGGTTCACTATCATCAGAATTGCCCTTCTTTTAAGCCAATTCTGATGAGAAGGTAGCTGTGAACCCTCAAATTTGCACCTCTATACAACCGGCACTCGATTACAAACCCATAAAATCAAACCGAGTTTAAATTGGATTTGAAATGGGCGAGAACGGAATAAAAAATGGTGGGCGGTCTCATAGGGACCGCACAGGGCAACTGTGACTACACAGACCCTTTGCAGTTGCCCTCTATTCCATTTAGTCCCGAAGGCATCCTGTACGATTCCTGAAGCGTCCTGTGCAGTTTTGTGCATTGGGAAGCAAATCCTACATTGAAAATTCACCATTTTTGCTCCCAACTCTCTCTCTATAAAAGCATCATCCCTCTACCTCATTTTCACACTCATAATTGCTTAATCAAACTAATTGATTTCAAAGCAATCAACATATTTTAAAGTTTGGTCTGAAAGAAACAAACTTTTTAGTTTAAAATTTTATTTTTATTATTTTTTTATTATTTTATTTGGGTGGTTGTTTCAAGGTAACTCTCCTCAAATTAGTTTGAGGAAGCCCCAATAACACTATTCGAGTCTTCATTCTAAGGTTGTCATTCCACTAAGCTGAGAAGATGGAATTGTGATATGGTCATCCACTTCATCCGCTCTACGCCCCAAGCCTCGTCCTCGTAAGGTATTTATTTCCTTTTTTATTGTTTTATTGTTTTGTTTTGTTTTGTTTTAGTGTTTCTTTTGCTTTATATTGTTTTATTTGTTTTGTTAATTTTTTTTCTTAGGATTGCTTAATTTGTTTTTTTCGTTTATTATTTAGTTGCTTTGCATGATTTATTGTTTTCTTTCATTATTTTGAGATGTGTTGATTAGAATCTCATTTAGTTAACTAGGTAAATGATTTGAATTGTTGTATCAATTTGTTAATTAAAACCTGACCTAATTAACAACTCAGTAATCAATTAATCTGATTTAATCAATAAACCCACCTTTCAATCAATGAACTGAAATATGATAAAATGGCTAGGCTAAACTAACCCCTTCACTAGAAGGGCAAACTATATGGATTTTAATTCCTATTCAAAAGGATACGTAGACTTGCTTGTTTAAAATATCAAATCCAATTTAAATAGACAATAATCCTTCTTTTTTATATTCTTTTATGAATTAGTTCTTTTCTTTATGATATTTGCTTTTAGTTTGTTTTCTTTATTATGATGTTGGTTTTGTTTTTCTTTTTCTTTATTTATTGTTTTAGAATTATTTTGGAGAATGTATGGCTTTCCTAAAACCCATAAGGGCTAGAGGAAGTATCCCCTATTTTGGTTTTAAATTGTAAAGTTAATTCATTTACTTTATTACTTTATCGCTTTGAATGAATGTTTATTTATTTGTTTATTCATGCATTATATAATTGTCTATGCATTATGTAAACTATTAATAAAATTTGTTTTAAATCATTTTATATTAAATTTGCCAAACTAATTTTCTTAAAATAAACTGAAAACCTAGTTCCCGAATTCTTTTTGGTTTTGAGGCTAGTGATCTTTTCATTTGAGATATTAAGTGAAGTCAATTTGGGTTTTTTCCTTAATCTTTTTCCCAAGTAAAATAAAATTGAGGTGGTGACTCTTTTCAAAATCAACCTATTTGAACTCAAGAGTTCCATCGTGAGTTCAAATTCAAATAAGCATTTTGATTCCCTTTAGTGGATCGGACCGGTACTCAAGCGAGACCTCACAGGAGCATGTTGATAGAGACATTCAAAAGGAGACTTAGTTCTAAGACGGGAACATGGTTGTCTATTGATTGAGTAAGCAGCAATTTTAATAGCTTCTACTCAAAAAAATTTTGGCATGGTGTGGAGTCAATGAGCATTGCCCGTGCTAATTCTAAGATATGTCTGTTTTTCCATTCAACAATCCCATTTTGCTCAGGAGCGTTGGGCAAGAATGTTGATGAATAATTCCTTTATCAGAAAAAAATTGCAGCAAACTAGACTCACAATATTCTCCCCCTGAATCAAAGCGAAAAATTTTAATTTGAGTATCAAATTGATTTTCTACCATGGTTACAAAAGATTTTATGATATGAGGGGCTTCAGATTTAGAGTGCATAAAATAAATCCATGTAAAACGTGTGAAATGGTCAATAAAAAGGATGAAACATTTATACCCATGCGAGGCACCTCAAGAGAAGGACCCCAAACATCAATGTGGATTAAATGAAATGGTGCATTATAAATATTACTACTAACAGGAAATGAGAGCTTATGAGACTTGGACAATGCAGAACTTTGAAAACTAGTTTGAATATTTGGATCACAATTTTTTCTTGATGGAAAAATGGATTGTAACATTTGCTGCAATCTATCTGGTTATGGATGTCCAAGGCGACGATGCCACAAATCCCAGGCGACGATGCCACAAATCCCACGATTACTTTGTTACAAATTTATTACAAGTAGAAGAGTCAAATAAACTAGATGCAGTAGGAATTCTATGATCAGTTTCAAGCACAAAGAGTCGATAATGAGAAAAAATAAGTAAGTAATCTTGGGCAACTAATTGTCCTACAGAAATAAGATTGGTGGTCAATTTTGGAGCATAAAGAACATTATTTAAAGGAAGGCAATTTTGGGAAGGACATAGGACAGTCCCTTTACCAATCACCAATAATTTTTCTCCATTAGCAGTTGTAATTGGAACATGAGAATTGTCAGGTCTGCTAGAAGAAAATCGTTGGTATGAACTGGTCATATGATTAGATGCACCTGAATTTATAAACCATTTAGTTAAAGATTGTTTTATACCTGGATGCCTATTGCAGAGAAAGCATTTGAGATAACACTTGAAAAAGTAGAGGCAACAGATTCTTAGCTCATCTTTTTAACTGATTCAGCTACGAGTGATTCATCATCAACATAGGATTGTGTGGAACTAGCATTTGTAGTGAAGCTTTGTGCCTTTGTTTTCGTCCTTGTAAAAGATGACATTCAGAAATGATACGGCCTTTATTCTGGCAATAGTTGCAAACATTTCTCTTTTTTGCAATGTGACACGACATGTCCATATTCTCTGCATTCATGGCACTGAATTTGGCTAAGGTCTTTAACAGTTGGCTTGGATTTGTACTTGTTCCTTAAGGAAAATAAAGCTCCATCAAAAATTGTTGCTGAATTATCAAGTGTGGTTTGTGTGCGAAGTCGAGTTTCTTCCTAAAAAAGATCTGAGACAATTTCACCTAAATCTTGAGTAGATTGGCAGTTGACGATGCTTGCACGAACTGACTCAAATTCAAATCATGATTTCATTAGGAATTGCATTATTTTAGCCTTTTTGCGTGCCTTGATGACATGTTGAAGAGCAGCTTTATCAATAGAGGCTGCTGTGACCAAATCTTGCTCCGACCATAAAGCCATAAAAGCATGAATAATAAGTCTGAATACTTTTGTCCACTTGACTGTATTGAGAAATCTCGTACTCTAACTGAAACTCTCTTGCTTGGTTCGATTGGGATTACATTTGTTTTAGATGGCTCCACATATCTGAAGCTTTTCCAAATCCACGCAAACTCATCATGGTGTCTTGATTCACTGAGTTAAGGAGCCAAGAGATAACCTGAGCATTTTCTATCTTCCATTTGGTCTTTTCTTGGGCATCAGCTGGTTCAGATGTAGTACCATTTAGGTTGTCCAAAAGATCTTTTCCCTCAACAAACACACAAAATTGGAATTCCCACAAGGCATAGTTCTTGCCATCAAACTTGACAGAAATGCCATTTGAATAATGTTCCATGACTGGATCAAAACCAATAGAAAGACAGACACGAAATTGAAAAGAAAATTTTGAAATATCTGTGAATCAAATGGATCAAAATGAAGGCATACCATAACAAACACTAAGAATTATTTTCATTCCCGTTCATTAACTCAAGATGTGATATATATACAAGTATATGGAAAGCTACCTAGCTACACAAAGTCAAAGACACCTGTACAGACAGCTGCACAATCTTCTATATATCAGTGCAAGATTTTGGCTCATAATAATGACCTTAATTTCAGTCCTTAATATCAGCCTTGAGTCATGGCTAATATACACAGGATAGGATCCTTCAAAGCTGGCCATTAACTTCAAATTTAAGTAAAAGAAAAAAAAAAAAAAAAGATAGGTGTGAGATAGGTGGAGGCCAACTGAGAAGAAAGGGTTCATTTCACCGATAGTTCTCCAATAATGAAGAAATCACTTGATCCTCCTTGAACTTTATTCTGTCACATAAAAATCCTTCAACTTTAGTTTTTATAACTTTATAGTACTTCTAATAAAATTGATTTTATTTTTCCCTCAAAACTTTTAATAATTTTAATTTTTCTCCCAAAAATTTTTAAAATTGACATTACGATCCATATTTTAGTTTATGGGTGAAATTTTTAATGGAAAATTTTAATCTCTGGAAAAGTGTATAATAATAAAAAACACTTTTTGATATAGAGAAAGCAGAGACCACCCAAAGATACACTGGGAACATACTTAGACTCATAAAAAGGTGAGAGACAAAGAAGAAAAGTTTAGAATAGAATCTATCTTCTTAAATTATCCAGATAATCCTAAAGCTTTTGAGTATGTAATAATAGCTAAAATAACAAGCCAATTAGAAGAGAAATATCTTTTCTTTAAAGAATTACTAATTATAGGACAAGATATACCTTTGGAGTGAAAAAACAGGCAACAAATTATTTAATATGGAAAAAATCACACTTCTAGAAAATCAACTTCTTGCTAACTTACTAAAAATAAAAAATTTCTAGGACTTAGTGGAATTGTCTAGCTAAAGAAAGACGTTGTGTCCTATAGAAAATGGGAGGACCTGGAATAAAAATGACTAGATTGATTTTATTAGCACATTTGTATAATGAAATGAGCCGTCTCCTAGACTAAATACATGCAAAAGGAAAGTTAGGCGAATCACCATAACAAAGGAAAGCCTTGGTTGATAAGGTAGGTAGATTAGTGAATGAAAAACTCGATGCAATCGAGCAAGAGAAGGCTTTAAAGAAACCTGTAGAATGATGAGGTCTTAAAATTTAAGGAAAGAAAAAGTTCCTTTTATTTTAGACCCTAAAAAAGAGCTGCTAATCAAAGCAGCAACAATTTATCTCAAAACCTTAGAAAGTCATTAGGGTTGGTAGACAAAGGTTCTTTGCATATAGATGACAGAACCTTTAATAAACTTCTTATTACAAAAAGGGTTATATATAAATGTAATTATTCCCATAGGACAAAGGTAGAATTTATATCTAGGGATAATCCTTTAAGACCTGTAATTAGCCGACAGCTTTTGTCTTAGATTGTGAATAACATGCATCTAAATGTAATACCCTAAGTCCCTCAATCTTAGTTGCCTGCTTGATTGATTAGTAATGCTTTGGATTGATAATTGGATTATGTTATGTTTGATGATTGAATTGCTAATTAGATTAAGTTTGACCTTGGTTGTGTAATTGTACACTAAAATTTGAGTTTTTGCTAGGATAGAATTGATTTAGGCATAACACACCCCTACCATGTATAACACACCCCTGCCATGTAATATGACAAACCCCTGGCATGTATAACACACCCTTGCAATGTAACATGGCACGCCCTTGCCTTGAAATTAGTCTTCATATGAAACGCTCGTGCCTTCTTAGCCAAACTCATGACACGCCCATATCATGTAACATCACATGCCCATGTCATGTAACATGACACACCCATGTCATGTTAATCCACCACATGACATGACTGTGTTATGTACATAACAAACCCATGCCATTACAATAATGCCAAATACCAACTTAAAATGCAGACTATTTCATGTTGTTTAATCCTGAAGGATATATATATATATATATATATAGAAAACCTCTCCAAATAGATGAGTTAGCTAAATTCAAACATAGAATCTGATTTTGAGGTAGATTTTGAAATAAATAAAAATTTCAAACACATTAATATGATAATAAAGAGCCAGGAAGTAATTCTTGAAGCTATATATATATGTGTGTGTGTGTGTGTGTATGTGTGTGTGTGTGTGCGTGTGTGTAGAAAACCTCTCAAAATAGATGAGTTAGCTACTTCATCTTCCAATTCAAACACAGAATCTAATTTTGAGGTAGATTCTGAAATAAATAAAATTTCAAACACATTAATATGCTGACAAAGAGCTAGGAAGCAATTCTTGAAGTTGTCAAGTATATTAATGATCCTAACCTTCGAAAGGAATGTTTAGATCAGCTTCTTAAGTCATTAGAAGACAAGCCTGTAGAAAAACCTTCCAACTTACCCTCTACTAGTAAGAATTCCTATGATCTTATAGCCATTGTAGATAGATGTAAGAAGTCTAAAAAACTTGTTTCAACTGTTCATGACCTTTAAAAGGGAATTAAGAGAATTAAGTCAGAATTGAAAGACCTTAAGCTAAAATAGCAAAAGGATTCTGATTTAATCCAAAATCTTATTTCAAAAATGTTTGTTTGAAATTCTAATTCTGGTTCAAAAGATCACATAGAAAATTTTGAACTGCAAAGCTTAGATAATTTGGAAAAGATTCCAGATATTCCAGATAATTTTATAAATGTTTTGAAAGAAATTACTTCTCGAAAATATTTAATTCAAATCAAAATTGTTTTTTCAAATGATTTTCAATTGGAAACAATTGCTTTGTTTGATACAAGAGCATACCTCAACTGTATCAATTACAATTTGGTTCCAAAAAGATCACTCTAAAACGAAAAAAAAAAAAACTTGTTACAGCAAATAATTCAAAATTAACTATTGGCGGGAAAACTTAAGCTTCAATAATTAACAAAAATATTGCTTTAAAGAATGTTTTCTTTTACCAAAAAACCTTCATCATATGGTTATTTTAGGGACTCCTTTCATCAATTTGATAACTCCCTATAAAGTCACTAATGATGGAATCACATTCAAAACAAAGATATCAAAAATCGTTTTTTCTTTCCTTGAAAAACCAAAGAAAAGAAATATCAATCTTATAAAAGCAAATTCCATTTATAACTTTGAGATTAATGCTTTGATTAAAAGAAAAACAAAACATCTTATGCATCTTAAACAAGATGTCCATTTTCAAAAAATTTAGAAACAAATTCAAACTAATTTTATTCAAAATAAGATCACTTCTTTTCAAAATAAAATTGAAAAAGAAATTTGTTCTGATCTTCCAAATGCTTTTTAGGACAGAAAACAACACATGGTTGATTTGCCCTATGAAAAAGATTTTGATGAAAGATAAATTCCCACCAAAGCCAGACTAATCCAAATGAATAAGTCTCTAGAACAACATTGTAGAGAAGAAATTCAAGATTTACAGTCTAAGGATTTGATTTCAAAATCTAGATCACTCTGGTCTTGTGCAAGTTTCTATGTCAATAAGAATAGCGAAATAAAAAGAGGAACACCTAGGTTAGTAATCAATTACAAACCTTTGAATAAAGCGTTAAGATGGATTAGGTATCCTATTCCCAATAAAAAAGATTTGATTCAAAAATTGCATTTTGCATTCATATTTTCAAAATTTGATATGAAATCAAGATTTTGGCAAATTCAAATTCATCCTAATCATAGATATCAAACTACATTCACAGTCCCCTTTGGACAGTATGAGTGGAACGTCGTGCCTTTTGGTTTAAAAAATGCTCCCTTAGAATTCCAGAGGATAATGAATGACATTTTCAATCCTTATTCAAACTTTTGCATTATCTACATTGATGATGTTCTTATTTTTTCAAACTCTGTTGATCAGCATTCCAAACATCTACAAACATTTTTCCAAATTGCAAAGAAAAATGGTTTAGTAGTTTCAAAATTAAAAATATCTCTTTTTCAAACTCTTGTAAGGTTTTTGGGTCATTACATTACTTAAGGTACCATTACACCCATTAAGAGATCCCTTGCATTTGCATCTAAGTTTCCTGATAAAATCGTAGATAAAACACAAATGCAAAGGTTCCTAAGAAGTTTGAATTATGTTTTAGATTTATGTCCAAATATTAACCGTCTAGCAAAACTATTGCATGATAGGTTAAAAAAGAACCATGTACCATGGTCATACCAACATACTAGGGTTGTTCAAAAAATTAAAAAATAAGTTTCAGAAATCCCAAGTCTGCATATAGCTAATCCTTTAGCTCTAAAAATATTGGAGACAGATGCTTCAGATATAGATTATGGTGGTATTTTAAAATAATTTCAAAATGGGTAAGAATGTATAGTCTAGTTCACCTTAGCACATTAGAATGATTGTCAAAAGAATTACTCTACTATTAAAAAAGAAATTCTTTCAATTGTTCTATGTATTTCAAAA